>RJWM01002717.1:0-123825 GCA_004363535.1 Dasyprocta punctata
TAAAAACTGTTAGAGAAATGAAACAGATCACCTACAAAGAAAAGCCCAATGGAATCACAGCAGACTTCACAAACTCTCAAGTCAAGAAGAACTTGGAGTGAAGAATTGAATGCCGAAAGAAAGCAACTTCCAACCCAGATTGATGTACCCTGAAAAACTATCTTTCAAAATTAATGGAGAAATAAAATACTTCCATGACAAAGAACAAATGAAGAAATTCATGACCACCAAATCAACACTATGAAGGGTACTGAAAGACAGACAGAAATAAAAATGACCACAATTCCAAGAATAACAACAGAAAGAAATCACCAACCAGGCCAAGCAATTAAACTGAAGGGGAAAGCAGGGAATTAACAGAAGAAAAGTAACATGACAAAGATAAACCAATACATATCTGAAATAACCATTAATGTAAATGGCCTCAGTGTACCAATCAAAAGAGACAGACTGGCACCAATGGATCAAGAACCAAGATCCAATAATATTCTAATACAAGAATCACATCTAACTCAAAAAGAAACTCATACACTAAAAGTCAAAGGAAGAAAACAGTACTCTGTGCAATAGGAACCCAGAAAAAAGCAAGTGTAGCTATTTTCTTTGCTGACAATGTGAACTTCAAACTAAGAATGATTAAAATAGATAAAGAATGTCACTACATATTTGTTAGAGGAAAACTTTGAGAGGAGGAGATAGCAATCATAAATACATATGCACCAAATAAGGAAGTACCTAACTATATAAGACAAATACTAATAAACATGAAAAATCAAATAAACAATAGCAGAATTGTAATAGGTGACCTTAATATACCGCTGTCACAAAAAGATATACCAACCAGACAAAAAACCATCAAAAATATCAGAAATAAACCAAACCCCTAAACAAATGTACTTAGTAGACATTTATAGAGTGTTTCACCCAATGTTAGAATACATATTTTTCTCATCTACGGATGGGACATTCTCTAAAATAGACCATATATTAGCCCATAGAACATGCTTAAGTAAATGCAAAGAAATTGAAATTGTCCCATGCATATTATCATATCTGATCATACTGCAATGAAATTGGAAATTAATGATAAAAAAGTGACAAAAACTCCATAAATACACAGAAATTAAATAACACCCTCCTGAGAAATCAATGAGTCACAGATGAAATTAAAGTAGAAATTAAGCAATATCTTCAATTAAGCAAAAATTCAGATACACCATACAAGAACCTGTGAGACACAATGAAAGCAGTCCTAAGACAAAAATTTATAGTGCTGAGCTCTATATCAAGCAAACATAATAAGCACAAATAAAAAAGCTAATGGTGCATCTCAAGCTTCTAGAAAAAGAAGAGCAAGTCAAGCTCAAAGCCCATAAAAGGGAGGAAATTATAAAGATTAGAGCAGAAAGTAACACAGTTGAGACTAAGGAAAAAATGTAAAGAATTGATAAATTGAAGAGTTGATTCTTTGAAAGAATAAATAAAGTGGACAAAACCTTAGCCACCTTATCAAAAAAAGAAAAGAAAAGACTCAAATTCATGTAATAAGGGAAAAAAGGGTGCAATCACTACAGATCCTATAAAAATTAAATTATCAATACCTACTTTGAAAATATTTACTCTCCGGATGGAAAACACAGAAGAAAGAAAGAAAGAAAGAAAGAAAGAAAGAAAGAAAGAAAGAAAGAAAGAAAGAAACAAAGAAAGAGACTTAGGAATCACTCTAACAAACAAGTGAGATATCTATATATTGAAAATTACAGTACTCTGAAAAAGGAGGGTTGTAGTCAGTGTTTTTGAAGGAAAACAATTTCATACAGGACACATTATTTATAATGATCACCCCAAGAGTCAAATACAAGAAGTATAGAGAATCTGTCCACACACTAAAAACCTAAAGAATCCAGCCAAGGGCCTGGATCCTATGGCAATATCCTGCATGACTTCATCTGGAAACTTAGAGCCTATGACAAGGCCTCCCACAAGTACAACTGGAGGCCTAGAGCCCACGACAACATCCTGTGCAAGTCTCTCTCATGGATCTGCACTGGGAAGGCCCAAAGGTCAGCTGTAGAAACTAGAAGGTCTGTGCCAGGAGGGTGAAGGATTTGGGCCAGTAGGTTGAGGGGCCTACACTGGAGGCAAGAAGCAACACTCAAAATAAGGACCAAGGCTCCCCCAAAAAAGTACCACAAACATCCTCAGCAATAATGAGGTCCTGAGCTCCCTCAACGATGAGAAAAACTGAGTACATATCAGAAAGCCAGCATGATAAGTTTCTCTTGGAGATCGAACAGCACATATCTTCCCCTATGGAGCCTGGAAGTGATGCTCAAAGTAAGGACCAGAGCTCCCCCAGAGTGAACCGCAGCCATCCTCAGTGACAAGGTCCCGAGACCCTCTGATGAGAACAGGCAAGTTCATCTCAGGGAAGACGCTCCGTAACTATTGTAGTCAGGAGTTGCAGGGAGAACAACTGCATACAGGACACAGAATTTGTAATACTGTTTTATGATGGTCACCCAGAGTTAAGCACAAAACAGTGCAGGAAAATCTGTCTGCAACACTAAAGACCCAGGACATGCAGCCAAGGGCCTGGATCCCACAGCAATGTCCTGCATGAGTCCACCTAGAGACCCAAAACACATGACAATGCCTCCCACAAATCCAACTGGAAATCTAAGAGCCCACAATAAGGACTCACGCCAGTCTATTTGCAGTTCTGTGCTGGGAAGGCCAAAGGTCAGCGGTGGGACTAGACAGTCTATGCCAGCGGAGTGAAGGAGGTGTGCATAAGGTTGAGGGTTCTGCACTGCAGCCAAGAAGTGACACTCAAAATAAGGAGCGGGGCTGCCCTGAAGAGCACCACAGCCATCCTCAACGGCAGCGAGGTCCTGAGCTCTTCTGACATTGAGAACAGTCGAGTACAGGTCAGGAAGCCCAGCGTGACAAGCTTCCCCAGCACACATCTTCCCCTCCAGAGATAGGAAGTGATGCACAATGTAAGGAGCAGAGCTCTCCAAGGTGAACCACAGCCAGTCTCATTGATGAGGTCCCAAGCTCCTCCAATGATAAAGGCCAAATCCATATTGAGGAAGCCAGCATGACAAACACCTCCAGGAGAACCATCAGCTTGAAACAGCAACTCTTGAAAGAACACACAATGCCTTGCTCTTCTTCTCCACATCTCTATACTGGTAACTCTCTTCAAGTAGACCATTTATACTCAGCACCATGCTGATGTAATTCAGCTGGTGTTAAGTTGATCACCAGTTTTTAACCCATAACAACAACCTTCTCCAGGAGCACCAACATCTCCAAACAACAACAATGCTTAGGAGAACCCACAATGCTCCTTTCTTCATCTCCACTTGTTCTTTTTATGCTGGCAATAGTCCTCAGGTGGACCATCTACATGGAGAACCATGCTGATTCAGTTCAGCTGGTGTTAAGCACTAGTTTTTAATCTACCATAAGAAAATCAAAGAGGATAGCAGAAAATGAAAAGATATCTCTTGCTCATGGATAGGAAGAACCAGCATAGTGAAAATGGCCATTCTCCCAAAACTGTTAAACAGATTTAATGCAATCCTGAAAAAAACACCATTAGAATTTCTCAAAGAATCAGAGAAATGAATGCTAAAATTCATTTTGAAACAAAAGAGACCTAGAATAGCAAAGGGAATCATAGGCAACATAGTCAAGGCAGGAGGCATCACAGTCCCTGACTTGAAATTATACTACAGCATCTCTCTCATCCAGCTTCCTCTGCCTGGGGACTCCTATTCTCTTGCTGCATATTATCAGAGACCCTTTATATTTTCAGGGGCTGCATCATAAAAAGCCATAAAATCAGGAGGGAGAACAGAACGGCAGAGCAGTAAGCAGCATAAAGAACCTCTCGGAGAGTTGACATCCAGATGCTTAAGTGTGGTGGCATGAGAAGGACAAGAAGGAGGAAGATGGGCCCTCTGGACCCAGGAAGAATCTGAAGCATGAATTGAGGCTCATGAAGACAGTGAAGATAGAGACTTGGCAAGGGGGGGCGCTGTAGCCAGTGGTGCCTTCTCCCTCAGACAGGACTCGCTGAGCAAGAGGAGTGGCTTGAACCTGTGGACACATGACGGTGGCTGGAAAACCCAGAGGCCTCCATGGAGAGATGCAGCAGTGGAGGGGAGTTGCAGTCCTACAGGACTGCACTGTCTGGTGGTGAGTGCGGAAGGTTCAGTCCTCCTGCAGTAGAGAACTATAGGCCTGGAGCCATCTTGAAGATGCATCAGCTGAGATGAGAACTCAGAACTGCTGCTGCTTCCATCTGGCAGATCCAGCTGGCATCAGACCCACAGAAGGGGCCTGGATGGTGGCGAGTCAATTGAGTCTGGTCTAGGCCAGAGAATGCAGGCTTGCTGAGATTATCTGCTACCCTGCCAAAAAGCTACTGCTGGCTTGCTGGGATAGATCTTCAGGTATCAAGAGTCATCAAGAAGATTACACACTATGACCAAGTGTAATTCATCCCAGGGATGCATGAATGGTTCAACATACGTAAATCAGTAACTGCAATGCACCATATTAAAAGAACCAAGGATAAAAATCATACGCTCATCTCACTAGATGCAGGAAAAGCTTTTTACAAAGTGCAGCACTGATTCATGATTAAAACACTACAGAAAATTGGAATAGATGGTCTTTATCTCAATCTGATAAAATCCATCTATGACAAACCAACAACCGACATCATACTAAATGGACAAAATCTGAATACTTTCTCTCTAAAATCAGGAACAAGACCAGATGTTCTCTGTCTCCACTCTTATTCAACATAATCCTGAAAAATTTAGCCAGAGCATTTAGAAAAGAGAAACAAATGAAAGGAACTGGAATTATATTATAAAGACACTGTGATAAAAAAAAAAGTGGTACTGGAAGCTACAAATACATTCAGCCACTTTTTTTTTTTTTTTTTTTTTTTTTTTTTTTTTTTTTTTTTTTTTTTTTTTTTTTTTTTTTTTTTTTTTTTTTTTGTGTGCTGGGAATCAAACTCAGGATCTTGCATTTGCCAGACAGGCGCTGCATCTCTGGGTTATATCCCCAGCCCAGCCACTTTATCTTTGACAAAGGGACCAAACATATTCACTGGAGGAAAGATAGACTCTTTAATAAACGGCACTAGGAAAACCGGCTGTCTACACGCGAAAGTCTAAAACTAGGTCACTGTCTATCACTGTGCGCTAGATAAAGTCAGAATGGATCAAAGACCTAAATGTCTGAACATTAAGTCTACTGGAAGAGAAAGTAGGTAGAATTCTTGAAGACTTAGGTATAGGTAGAGAATTCAGGAACAAAACCCAGACCACACAGGAAATACAACAATCAACAACTGGGATCTCATTAAAAACTTTTGCACAGTAAAAGAAATCACTGCAACAGTGAAAAGATAACCCAAAGAGTGGGAAGAAATTTTAGCCAACTGTCCCTCAGACAAAAAACTTCTATCTAGAACATACAAAGAACTGAAAAAACTCTGACCCTACCCAAATTCTAAAACTCAATCTAAAAATGGACATTTGAAGTGAATGTGTACTTCTCAGATGAACAAATACAAATAGCAAATAAATATATGAAAAATTGTTCAACATCACTGATCATTTGAAGGGTGCAAATTAAAAAACACTGAGATTCCTTCTCACTCCAGAAACAATGGCTGTCATCAAGAAATCAACTGATAAAGAATGCTGAGGGGACCCCTCTCCATTGTTGGTGGAAGTGTAGACTTGTGCAACCACTGCTGAAGTCAGTGTGGAGACTCCTAAAAAAGCTAGGATTAGTGATCCCATTCCATCCAGCTATTGCCCTCTGGGTATCTTCCCAAGAGTATTAAAAACATCATACAACAGTGATATATGTGCAACCATGTTTATGGCAGCACAGCTGGTAATAGCTAAATCTTGGAAACAACCCAAATTCCCATCAACTGAGGAAAGGATAAAAAAAGATGTGGTCTTTTTATGCAATGGAGTATTACTCGGCCATAAAGAAGGATAAACTGAAGACTTTTATTATGTGAATGGATGCAATTTCAGACCCTAATCATAAGTGAAATAAATCAGACTCACATGTGAAAGCATCATATTGTCTCCCTAGTGTAAGAAACTGAGAGAGTAAATAAGGTCTAAAATGTATAATAAATATTGTGAAATTGGAAGGAATTGTTTAAAAGAAAAAAGGAACAAGGAAGAATGAAAAGTAAAAAGATAGAAGATAATGGAAAAAAACTAGTGAGTTATACTATTAGTGTCTCTTAGTTTATTAAAAAGGAAGGTTTGTGTTACTTTCAATTGAAGAAATTTCTAAGCCCATAACTTGTACCCTGAGCAACTATTTTAAAGATAACAACATGTAATATATTAGCTATTGCTGTTCTGTTATTATCTTGTTATGAAGTTTTGTTTTATCCTTTTTCCATAACATAAAAAATAGGAGAAAATATAAAATTGATGTCTAAATAAAAATCTTGATAATGAAATTAAACAAGATATAGAAGATCAATAGAGAGGGTACGTGAAATATGATACATACCGACTACATGAATTTAAGTTTTTAGGTTGCTATGAATTAAGTTGTGTTTCTTCAGCTACGGAATAAAAGAGTATATTAAAATCATCATTTTGAAAGGCTGATGTATATTGATGCATTATTTTTATAATTGCTTTCTTTGCAAAACGAAGTCTTAAATAAGTTTTCATACTCTTTAGAAAAATAATTCATAAATTCGATAAAGGAAATTTCAAAAGTTTCCTGTGTAGGGAAATGGCAATAAACAAGTTTGCAGAAATTGCAGATTTAAAAAAAATGTAAAGCAATACTACATCGACTAGAGACCGCCGATTTCCTTAATAATGACTGTAGGTAGGAGTGTTAGGTCCAAAACCAGAAGATGCAGGTCAAGGGCGGGGAGAAATACTATCTGTGAGTATAACTGCGTCTTTCCAAACGTTAACGCAGGGGCGGGGCTAGCACCAAGCACCTCTGAAAACAGGACTATGCTTTCGTTTCTACTCATCGTTTTCATGAAGCTATGTTTCAGAAGCAGTAATAGTTTAAATATAAGCACGAAATTATGATCCCAGCTCCGCAGGACAGGTTGAAGTTACACAGAGTCTCACCACCACTTCCCGTTCGCTAAAGAGCCATTTATAAAGGTAGTGTAACGAGATCTCCGCAGACAGGGCAGTGCCTGAGGAAGCGACCCCACGCTCAAGCCGGTGTTCGCCGTGCAGCCGCAAAGGCCGGGGCCTCGCGCCCGGTTCGCGGGGTCTGGAGCCCGCGCCTGCGCAGAAACGCGTCGCTAGCATCGCCGCCTGTCCACAGCGCGCACTGCGGGACCTCGGCCCTGCCCGCGCTCTTCCCTTCCCTCAGGTCCAGAGCGGCTCCTGGGGAGCCGGCTTCGGCGCTCGCGGTCCAAGGGCTGGCACTCTTCCGGTGTTCCAGCAACGACCAGTTACCTAAGGCACTTCCAGCCTGGGGTACTTGCCTGGCACGTTTCAAACCCTAGGTTCGCCTCCTCAGGTTGCGCACCCTCATAATTCTAAAATAACCGCGAAGGAGCTCTTTTGAAAACTCTAAAATTAATTGAAGATTGCAAAGCTAGAGTTTAATAAATGGAGAAATTTGCCCTGTTTCTGGATATGAGGAATTAGTAGTACAAAATTAGTTCTTCCACGTTAATTAACATACACATCATAAAATACATATGCTATACGATACAGTGTTAGTATAGAATGCCACATCAATCAAAACTCTGCCTCAGTTTTTCACTTAACGAATCATTGCAGCAGTGGGGTACAGACGACAAACAGCAGCTAGATGTCAAAGCGTATGAAACGTGTGGCTGAATGTTTCTTCAATGAAGGAAAATGTTAATAAATCTCATTTTTAAATGTGGTGGAAATTATGAAAGTGTATTTGGGAGCACTGTGTAAATTCTGTTAAGCTATTAATATTATTTTAGGCTCACGGGAGTTAGGGTTACTTTTACTATCACAGCACATAGCCTACACAAATAGGAATAGTATTTTATCGTGAAAGTGGCATACGTTTCTGAAAAATTCTCATCTAATATTTCTCTTCTTAGCTACTATGATTTGTAAAGAGGCATGTTAGTAAAACCACATACTTATTTCATATATAAATATTTGAAGCACAACAAAAAATAATGGAAATATCTTAGCAATTTATTTCCAAGACAAATAACCCATGAAAGAAGTATGCTTACAAAGCCATTGTAGTTAAGGGAAAAAATAAATTAGTATTTCAAACACCTGAAAATATCAATAGTGATTCCAGATTGTATGATTTGCAAGATAAACTGTAGTTATGAAATAATTTATCTAGAATAATGTAGTTTTGATATGTATAAATAAGTGTTGGAGTTACGGGAAATAAAATCACCAACTTTTATGATGAATAAGGAAAAATGTTTGATTTGGCAGTTTTCCTCTCTTAAGTATGATTGCAATGCATTATTTATTTACTAATGAAAATCTTATTTATTCCTTAATCCAAAAACAAATCATTAAAAGTTTTCTTAAACATGACTTCTAAAATTTGGTGACATTCCCTTTGTCTTGAAATCTTTTTTATAAATTACAAATAAAATCTTGCACTTTATATCTGAATTAGTAGCAGACCTATTCTTGCAATAGGTCAAGTTCCTTCATGATTTTACAGGATTCTGTCAGTGTCCTTGTCTAATTTCAACATTCCTGAATATGTGTCACCTAGGTGGTGATGTTTAAGCTCAAATGCTCGAAGTACTCATTTCTATTACTTCTGCCCTTGTTCAGGTTCAGCTTGTGAATTCTGATAGCAGTACTGATTGCAGCATTATTTTGAGAGAAAACAACTCTTATTAAGCACCCATGTTAAATGCAGGTTAGAAGATTAGTTATGCTCATGTTACTGATGTTTTCATATACCTCTTCATTTATTAATGGACTTGGGTTTTCATGTTCTGAATTACTTTTGTGTTTAAAATATTTGAAAAGACATTTCATATTACCCATTGTCAACTGTCAGCACTTTATCTCTTTTGCCTCAATTCATTATTATAGTTTTCACTAATAGACTAAAACTCGTTCTCAGGAAGCCATTCGCCTATTAAGGTTTGTAGCAATAGTGCTTTACTTTGTGATTTTGCAAGCTTCTAGAATAATATCGATAGTTACAGATTTAAACAACACCTGACTGACGAAAGGAACAAGTGAGGGATATGCAAAAAATTTTCTAAAAATTGTAACACAAACAAATGATATTCACAGTAGAAATTTAGAATATTTAGTACATCTTCAGGTAAGCCAGTTATTCCTATATTTTAAATCCTATGGTTTTCACTCAATGTGCTTATATAAATAAATGAGTGTTGTACATATTTCTTACAATTGGACAAACATTTAAGTGCTCTTGGAAAGTGACACTTCTTTATTCTAATTACCAATGTATAACTAATATTTCACATTTTAATACAAGTCTATCAGGATAGTTAACCTGCTAACTATATATTGTAGGATTCTGTTCATGCTATTAAGTCAATCATTTAGATTTATACTTTCTCTCCCTTCATGTTATGTGCAAAATTCCTACTTATCAGTTCTAATACCATTTTATCCACAGATTAATACAGTCCAATCAAGAAATATTTCCATTTATGTGTTCCCACAATACTTATTTCCTTGATTTTTATTCATTACTCTACTTTTTATTAATAAGTTACATACCATCTATTCATGTTGTGACTGCATAAAATTTCTTGCTGCCCCATTCACCAATGTTTGTAGCTCTCAGTGGGGCTGGCTCACTTTCTAAAATATAGTGGGTGAACAATAATTTCTAAATCGTAGTGGGTTTTGAAAGCATTTCAAGTGAAATTGTGCAATTCCTGTGTATGAAAGGTGTCTGCTACTTTAGAGATACCCAAAGAAATTGTTAGCTATGATACGTTACAATTTAAGGTATTGAGACTCATAAATACATTTGAAGAAGTATTTTCATTTTGCTGCATGTTACCTGATATGAAAAGATGTATAATTATTACTTCCAAAACCCATAATGACAATTTTAGTGAAGCTGCTGTAGTCGCCTTTGGAAAGAATAAAAGAAATTGCAACATTCTGGTTAAGTTAGACTGCAGGACTTTCATTCTCTAAGGTGGCCTCATTTGATGTCAAATTAGAGCACTCTTCTGTTAGAAATCAAGACTGTTTCAGTAGATATGGAGCATCACAGCCACATGTAACTTAATCATGTTGTCAGTCAAATATCTCATTAAGGGGAAGAGAATTGTCAGGTTTATGTAAATGAATGTGGTATTGACAGCTGAGCAGCTCTTTCAAACAACTTACTTATTTCCGCTTCTTAGCTTTGCTATAAATAGGAAAATCCCCAGTTAAATGATTCAAAGAATCATTTCCCCAATTCCCTGCACTTGGTTTGCTATTGTCACTGCACATTTGTAGTTATAACAATCTATGTCCCCTATGAGGAAATTTAACATTCCAATTCCATCATTTTTGATTGCTCCATTTTTACTCTTTAGAAGTAGGCAAGAGGGAAAAGAAGAAGGAGATATAAGAGGAGTGAGATACCAGCCCCAAATGTGGCATTTTAAAGTTCCTACAGAGAAGAAAATTGCCCGTTATGCGTGTGTGGCAAATGCGATAAACACCTTATTGAATTTAGTTTTCCAAAGTTCTGGATGTCGATATTTTCATTATGTTATATACTGTAAAAATAAGAGAGTCCGTGAAGCTTAATAAATTTTTCAATAATATAAACATGGACATTGTAGAAAAATCATGCTCTAAACTCAACCAAACTCCTTCTTTGCTTAAAAAAAAATAATGAAAAGGGAAAGGCTCAGGACAAGTTCCAAGAGACTCTTCTGGATTAATAGTTCTTATCTCCATTATATAGATAAGAATATAAGACCTGAAAGAGGTTAAAATGTTTCATCAAGCTGTACCTATAGTAGGAGTAAGGGGCAGGGTTCAAATCTAAGCCAAACTAAACCTAGGACCTGTGGAGCTAGCCACTACACAGTGCTATTTCTTCATGTCCATTAAAAATGTATTTTCAAAGATAATAAATTTAGCAACAATTATAATCTTTGGGAATAAAGTAATATTTCTATCAAGTTGTATATAAAAGATTTATCATCTACCAAATATAAATTTTAAGTAAAAATAAAAATGTGTTAAAAAAAACTCTATAAAGTTGAAGAGCACAACTCAAATGATAAAATTATTTTCTGTTTGTAACAATAGACTAAAGTTAAATCGAATGATTATGTAAAGACCTCACAGTTATCATATCATTATAAAAATATATTGTATTTGAATACATATTTGTGTCTTCCTTGCCCAATCAAAAACCTGATATTTAGATGAATTACTGAGTATTGAATGTTTGGGGAGAGACCTGTTTATATATTTATTAGAGCTATCAATTTGTGAGGGGAATTTGGCCTCGAGCAAAGGAATGTCCCCATGTAGGAAATATACACGGGGATTTGCCTTTAAGTGATTCAAACATAGTTTTCTGTGGAGGTAGGCATGAGTAAGAAACGAAAGTGATATTTCAGAATTAGAGGGGGGAAAACACACTGTTTAGTAACCAGCTGTGAGTAATACAGTAATAAATCAGGAGCCCTATCTTACTGTTCAGAAATGCCTTCATCACTCAATGATTATAAATCATTCACGTATGTTATTCGTGAGTCCTATATTTTGTAGAACTCTTATGACTGTCTTTTTAAAATTGAAATTGATCTATATGAAAACAAACACGCTATACTGTTTGTTACACAAACAATAAAATAAAACATGACCAGGCACAAAAATCGTGTTCCAGCGGACAGCTGCTTAGCACAGGGCGGTGAAGGCCGCCGTCTCAGAGGCCGAGGGAGGCGAGGACCGGAGCCCAGAGAGACACCGCGGGACGAGGCTCCAGGCCGAGGCACTCCACGAGCCGCTGGCACCGCGGCCGGGTCACGCAGGCAGGAGGGCCGCTGAGCCCCGGAGGACCAGGGCCTCGGAGCTGGGTGCGAGGCTGTGAGCTGGGGAAGGACACGACCCGCCCATGCGTTAAGAAAAGGCCCTGCGTGCTGCTCTGTGGCCAGTGGAGCAGTTACCGGATGTCACGGCGGTCTTGGGGAACGAGAAATGGAAGGGTGAAAAAAGCATTAGAAAACAGATTATTTTCTTTATTCTTTATCCAAAGGATTGAGCCATTTGGTCATGTTAAAATTCTCTTTTGTAGTTATTCAAAAAATTTATTTCTTGTGCATGATGGGTTTTATCCTAAAATTTGTTTTACAGTTTTTATTTCTCATGCGTTGATGTGGTAGGCTTTCCATAAAAAGTAGGTCTACACAACGATCTTGAAAGTAAGATGGAAATTATAGTAGATGCTGCCGGCTTAAAAGTTGTATGCACCTTTTTCTATGACTATAAATCATACTTCACATGAAATAAGAAACTAGACTCCTTTCTTGATTACTGTTCTCTGAGATTAAATATTTAATCTCTCTAAGGGAAAAATGAAGCAACAATGTGTTTAAAATGAATATATTTATAAAAATGTCTTTTGTCATTCCTTTTTTTTTTTTCACAAGATCTTGCTCTGTAGCCCCGGCCCGCCTTGAACTCCGCGCGAGCCCCTTCTCTCGGAGTGTGAGAGGCGGGGTTGTCGCGTGAGCCCCACACCCAGCCGTCCTTCCCATTTTTAAGGCACCTCTGACCCTCGTGGGAAACCCACAGGAAAGGCACGCGCCGCCTTCCCAGCTGCAGCACGCACCTCAGCGCAGCCACGGTAAAGGCAGGGCCGGGGACCAGGAAGAAAACGGCAACGCTGGGCTGGGAAGGGCTCAGCAGAACTCCAGTAAAGGGGAGGGAAGGGTAAAGTGAAGTCTGAGCGCAGAAGCGGAAGGGACCGCACAGACAGAAGCAGGAGGGAAAGCGCAGAAATGTCAGTGAGAGGCCTCAGGGACCGAAACTGGCCCCGGGAGACGACACGACACGAATTATTCTAAGGAATTAATTTGCACCACAAATACCACATACATAAATAAAGAGCAAATAAGCAGAGGTATTTAAATTAAAATGTGCATGCACACTTTAAATTTTATTTTTAACATCTTGGGAAAATATTCTGTATTGTAAACAGCGTGGCTGTTTTGAAGATGCCACAGAATTGATGAGCAGAGCCAGCCTGTCTCAAGCAAGTTGTCAAAGCTAAACGCTGTAAGGATTTAAAGTGGTCATTCAGTCAGAACCACCTGCTGATTAAAGTGATTGCTGGAGAAGGACGGTGCTCCAGTGCTAATGCATTTATTGATGACATGCAAATCCGTTAAACCCTGGAATCGCCTCCATCCCGGAGACAGCGCTGTGTGCCTCTCCTGCCTCCACTCCTGCCTCGCAACAGTAGAGAGAGCACATCAGAAAATCTGAGTTCAGCTTTGATCTCTGAAAAAGCTAATTAAGACAGAACAAAAGATAAATACTATAGAGTGTGCAGAAATAAATTAAGCACTTTCCTCCAAATAAGCTGTGCTATTTATTCATAAAGATACCAAGAAATTGATTTTATAGTCCCCTATGAAGTCTCCATGAAAAAATTATCTGCTATATCAAACATTAATCTATTACAAAATAGGAGTCATGTCAGCTAGAAATTCATAATTTTAAGATACTGGTTTAATTATCAAACTATGTAATAAGTAATTAAGAAAATTGGAAGCTTTATAGGAAATGAAGGTGTGACAAGCATTGAGTGTGTAGGCAGTGATTAAAATACCTATTTTAAAGGTAAAATCATCAAAATCGTTCTGAGGAAAATGCACCAGCAGCTTACCTCCTAGTTGTAGCCGAAACTAATTGCTTCACCTCAAAATAGATGACTTATTCAAGAAATCATGACTTAAACTGGAAAGTCTGGATCTGGGAAAAATCTGAATTTACTGGCTATAAAATATGAAAAGACACCTGGTAATCCCCCCAAGAAATTCTTTTTGGGATTCTACCTCATTCAGTTGGGTAAGAGGTAATCTCTTTAAAACATTTTCAGTCTTGTTCCTAGTAGAGAAAAAGGCTAAACAACTTAAAATGCACAGATGAGTTTGTAATCATGCATATTTAAAAACTGTATATTTAAAAATGTGTCCATTTCCAACATTACAACTCACCAATGTTAATTACATGAAGAAAGGAAATTGTCATTTTTATGTAATTATACCAGACCAGTGATCTTCCATCCAGATGCCACTTCTTATAATAACAGATGCCACAGATGATACAATGAATTCATGCAACTGTTTCCAACAAAATAGTTAAAACAATCTCCAATCAGGTCTGATAGCAGACAGCTGTTTTTCATAATGCACAAAGCTGATTTTCTTTACTTCACATGATAATAATAGCTATTTGCTGAACTCTTTTAAAGCACCTAGCAACCCACAGCCACAAACTCATTTGCTGTATTGGTTGCCAAAGACTAATCTTTTAGAAAGATTTGAAACCATATCAGGTTCCTGTTCCATTTATAATCATATATATACTAAAATCTTAAAATGATAGATCTCTATGCATTACTTTATACCTCCTTTCTGCAGAATACATAAGGTTGAATACTTTAATTATGTGTGCTTCTCTCCTGTAGAGTTTCTTAATACTTCTATTTCATAGTACTCATGCAGCAACTTGCACCAGCCCTCTGATACCATAGGATTTAATAACTTTCAATCAATGTATATAAAGAGTGAAAACTCTATTAAGCATTATTTAATTTCATCAATGAAATACTATATGAACCAACTACACAAAAGTCAAAGCGTCAATCAACCAGTATTTACCTCAAGAGGTCAGCACTGTACTAGCTAATCTAAAAAATATGTAAATTACAAAATATGCATATATCATTATCAGGTATTTGAACTTAATTGCAAAAATAAGTGATGTAATGAACCCAAAAAACGCAACAGAAAGAATTGCAATGCAATTATTAAAATACCATTACTGAACTGATTTTAGATTGATTCTTTTTCTTTTTCTTTCTTTCTTTTCTTTTCTTTTTTTTTTTTTTTTTTTTTTTTTTTTTGCAGCACCAGGGATCAAACTCACAACCCTTAAGCCAGTGAGCCAAACTCCCAGCCCTTAGACTGATTCTTGACTTAGTTTCTTTTCTCAACTGAAATTTACATATGCATGTTTGCTATTGTAAAACTTTAAAGATGAATGTAATGAGTGAGTGGAATTAAGGTCAGTGGCTAGAACATAGTAAATTCAGTGATTAATTTTGTAAGTACATATGCATTGACTATTGCAGGAAGATGAGCAGCAAGGAGATTGGCTTCCTAAGGTGTGTGGTGTTATGATTTCCAGGTGAGATGAACTTGTTGAAGTTTCTTAACACGGTAGGAAAGCACACCAGGACCAGAATACTTCAAAACCACACACACACACACACACACAAAAAAAAAAAAAAAACTAACAACTATTCAAATATTTGTGATATCAGAGGAAATACGAAACTTCTTATGTTTGTAAATGTCTACTTATAGATTGTGGGTAGATTCTGGAATTTCTAGAATGTAAGAAAATAAATTTATTATTAACATTCAAGGTAAATCTAGATTTTTGTGGTAATAAACATGAGAAGTATAGAAGAAAACTTGTGCTGGATAAATAATTATTTTTTTTAGTTACAAGGGAAGGTAAATGAAAATGATAAATTGCAATACAGTAATTCCAGAGTACAAAAATAAAGGTTGTAAAATAGATGATGGAATAGAATTTAGTCATAATAAACTAATTCATGTCAATTCAATGGAAGAATCATTATGACCTGATCAATAAACTCACCACTTAACTTCAGTTCCAGTGAAGTTCACCACACTCCCTTTTAAGGTATTAAATATAGTAATCCTAAAGAACAATTTAGGGAATGAGACTCTGAACACTTGGATACTGACTACTTAGTCTTAACAAATCTGAATATTAATTTTTCTATATTGCCTTCAGGTTTTCTAATATGAAGTATTAAATTTCAATTATGCATGGGCATTTGCAAATGAAACTTCAAAAACTCCCCTGAGGTCAGGGAAATTTAAACACTTTAACAGACAAAAATAGAACAACAATGAGTAAATTTTGAAAAGTGAGTATTTAGGTGGTAACTAAATCATTAGAGCTAATGCAAGAAAAGATTGAGTTAGGGCACCAGTGGGAGTGGCCCCAGTTCAGTGCATCCCAGCTGCACTAGGGGCGCTGGTGGGACACTGCTTTCTCAGCAGCACCACAGAGCCATCAGGTAAAATCAATCTACCAAGGGGAAACACATCATAGAAATTTCTGGTATATATTGGATTTTGCTAAATAACTGAAGCTTGCTCCTGCACTTAAAGTTACCAAATTAATAGGTAACACTGTTGGTCACTGCTAGACTGGGCTGGATGTTATTGCTCCTGCTAACTGTACTACTTTAGCCAGGATATGATACATGTCATCAGTTTTTTCCCCTCATACGATAACACTATGATTACCTGAGGTCATAACCAACACCATTGTCCAGTACAGAAGGACCGAGGGCAGAACCAAATAGATAGCAGCTTCCCAGCCTCAAAAAACTGAGAAGGTTCTTGGGAGAGACACAAAGACCAAGGGCCACTTATACCTAGGAGACATCTCCTAGGGAAGTAATGATACAAGTGATAAAGCTATCTTCCCTCAGAACTCTAAGAGCAACAATGTAGAAAATAAAACAAAATAAAAAATAGAAACAGATAAGAGACAGAAACAAAATGCAACCTCAGGCCTCCAACCCACCCAGGACAAGTTCACAGCACAGTGAAAGAAGAAATTGGAGGCTTCACACTGGAACTTTCTGAAATGATAGCAGCAGAAGTTAAAAAAAAATGGAGGTGGCTATAGAAAATATAATCTCTCAAGTTAAAAAAAAGAAATGATCAAAATGAAAGACATGCCCAATGAATCTAGAGTAGACACTGATAAAAGAAAAAAAGAACTTAGGAAAATGATGGGAATCATAAATGCCCAACATAGGAAAGAAACTGAAGTCATGAAACAGATCCAAACAGATATCCAGGACATGGAAAATTCCTTGATATCTGTTTGGAAAAGTATATGCAACAGATCGAAAAAAAAGCAAAGATAGAATATCAGATTTAGAAGACGGGATCGCAATTAGTGACCATGAAAACAAAGATATCTTAAAAATAGCAAGGGATCATAAAAAAGCAATCCAATATCTGCAAGATGAAGCGAAGAAGAACACGTAAGACTGATTGAGAAAGCTGGGGGGAGCACAAATACCATAAAGATTCCCTTCACAGAAGTAATGGCAGAAAATTTCCCTGGCAGGGAAAAAGAATTTGATAGGCAAATAACCAAGGCATATAGAACTCCAAATAGCCATGATCAAAATAAATCTACATCACAATATGTAATAATAAAAAATTCCAGAAATTCATCACAAGAAGAAAATATTAAAAGTGGTTAGAGAAAAGAAACAAATCATCTATAAAGGAAAACCCATTAGAATTCCAGCAGCCTTCTTAAGACAAGCATGTAAATCAAAGGAAGGTTGGAGTGAATTATTTCCAGTCCTAAAAGCAAACAACCTTCAATCCAGATTGATGTACTCTGCAAAACTGTCTTTCACAATTAATGGACAAATAAAATACTTCCATGACAAAGAACAACTGAAGAAATTCAGGATCTCCAAACCAGCTCTCCATAATGCTCTGAAGAGTATTTGAGAAAAAGATAAGAAAGACCACAATTCCAAGAACACCTGTAGATAGAAGATTTTAGAGAGGGCAAGGAATTAAAGAAAGGGAAAACACAGAGTATCAAAAGCAGGAAAATAATATGAAAAGGATAATTTAATACATAACAGTTATAACCCTCAATGTAAATGGTCTCTATTCACCAATTAAAAGAAATAGAATGACAGAATGGATCAAGAAGTAAGATCCCACGATACACTGCATAAAAGAAACGCATTTAACTCCACAGAAATTCACAGACTGAAAGTCAAAGGGTGGAAAACAATACTTCATGTCACAGGAACTCAGAAAAAAAGCAAGGATAGCTATTCTATTTGCAGACAATGTGAACTTCAAGCCAAGACTGATCAAAAGAGACTTTTTAAGGGAAAACTCCAAGAAGAGATAACAATCATAAAAATACATGCACCGAATACTGGTGTACCCAATTATGTAAAACAAATATTAATGAACATGAAAAGTCAAATAAGCACTATACAGTTATAATAGGGGATAGCAATACCTCACTATCATATAGACAGATAAAATAGACAAAAAGTCAACAAACAGACATCAGAACTAAACCAAACCAGTTGACAAATGGATGTAGTAGATATCTATAGAATGTTTGACCCATGACATCAGAATACACACTTGTCTGAGCTGCACCTGGGCCATCTTCCAAAATAGATCACATAGAACATGCTTATGTAATTACAAGGGAACTAAAATTATCCCATGCACATTATCTGACTATAGCAATGAAATCGTAAATCAACTGAAAAATAGACCACAAAAATACATTAATACATGGAAATTAAATAACACCCTCCTAAATAATCAGTGGGTCACAGATGAAATTCAAGAAGAAATTGAAAAATTAAATACAATTAAATATACCTACAATTAAATGACAATGTTGATACAACATAACAGAATTTATGGGTCGCAATGAAAACAGAACTAAGAGGGAAATTTATAGCAGTGAATTCTCACATCAGGAAAACAGAAGAAGCTTAAATAAACAACCCTAAAGTTGAGCCTCAAACTGCTAAGAAAAGAAGAATAAATCAAATTAAAAGCTCATACAAGGGAGGCAATGATAAAGATAAGAGCAGAAATTAATGCAATTGAAACTATGAAAACAACAAAAAGAATCAATGAATTGAAAACTTAATTCCTTGAAAGACTAAATAAAATTGATAAACTCTTAGTCAACCTTATCAAAAAGATGGGGAAAAGTCTCAAATTAGTACATTTTTTAATGAAAAGGGTGAAATCACAATGGATCCTATGGATCCAGAAGATCATCAGTACCTACTTGGAGAACCTGTACTCTAATAAGACGGAAAACACAGAAGGAATGAACACATTCCTAGATACATATGAATTGCCAAAACTGAGTCAAGAAGATAAAAAATTCTAAGTAGCCCAATATGAGTCAATGAAATTGAAAATGTAATTAAAAATGTACTAACAAAGAAATGCTTAGGTCCTGATAGATTCTCCGCTGAATTCCACAAGAAATTTAGAGAAGACCTAAAACCATTGGTGATGAAACTCTTAAGTGGAATTGAAAGGGAATAAATATTCCCAAAGGCATTACTGAAACTGAGTATTACCCTGATATCATAACCAGCAAAAGACCCAACCAAAAAAGAGAACTGCCAGTCAATTTCCCTAATGAACATACATGCAAAAATTCTCAATAACATACTGGAAAACAATGCAGCAAATCATCAAGAAGATTATTCACTATGACCAAGTAGGATTCATCCCAGTCATGCAGGAATGATTCAACAAATGCAAATCAATAAATTTAACATACCACATTAATAAAACCAAGGACAAAAACCACATGACCATCTTAATAGATACAGAAAGAGCATTTGACAAAGTCCAATACGCATTTATGATTTAAAAAAAAAAAAATTGGAATAGATGGTGTCTTGGTTACTATTCTGTCATTGCTGGGACAAAATACCTAACACTCAAAATGAAGGAAGGAAAGGATTATTTCACTCACTGTGGAGGTTTCAGGCCACAATCGGTTGACTCCAAGGCAGGGTGGCATGGCACAAGGGTAACACTTCCAGACAGCAGCCAGCAAAGGTGGACAGAGCAAAAGGCAAAGAGAACAAGCCTCTTTCCCTACCTTATATTGTACACAGGCCACTCCCCTCCCCAGGGCAGATGTAGCACTCAAAATCTCTCTGCCTTCCTCTTGCACAGAATGAGGATATTTACAGAGTAAGGATCCTGGCTCCCTGCTGGGTCTCTTAGTTAAACTTCTAAACTTCTCAAATTGACACAATGCATGAACCATAACAGATGGTCTCTATCTCAACCTGATAAAAGCCATCTATGACAAACTGACTGCCAATACCATACTAAGTGGTCAAAAACTGAAAATAGAAAATTAGGCAAGAATGTCCACTATCACCAATCCTATTAAGATAGTTCTAGAAACATTAGTAGCCAGAGCAATTATACAAGAAAAAGAAATAAAATTAATAAGAATACAAAAGGAAAAATTTAAATTATCACTATTGGCAGATACCATAATATTCCACACAGAAGACCTCAGATACTCCACCAAAATTTCTAGATTTAATAACCAAATTCAGTAGCATAGCTGGATACAAAGTCAACACTCAAAAAACAATAGTATTCTTGTACACAAACAACAAACACGGAGAGAGAAATTAGGGAAATAATACCCTTCTCAAGAGAATAAAAAAAATGAAATCCTTAGTAATCTATCTAACAAAGGGAATAAAAAATCTGTAGATTTAAAATTATAGTGTTATGAAAAAGAAGATAGAAGACAATATAAGAAAATGGAAAGATACTTGCTAATGGGTAGGAAAAACCAACATAGTAAAAATGGCCATACTCCCAAACTTGTTATTGAGATTTAGTGCAATCCCAATCTAAATATCATTAACACACCTCACAAAACTAAAGAAATGAATCCTAAAACTCATTTAGAACCAAAAGAGACCTAGAATAGCAAAAACAATCGTAGATAACAAAGTCAGGGCAGGAGTGTCACAATCCCTGACTTGAAATTTTACTGCAGAGCTACTGTGATAAAATCAGCATGGTACTGGTAAAAAACAGTCTTGAGGACAAGTGGAACAGGTTAAAAGATGGAGACACAATTAAAAACACACTCAACCACCTTATCTTTCGCCAATGGGCCAAAAAAAATACATTGAAAAAAATAGCCTCTCTAATGACTGGTACTACAAAAACTGACTTTCCACATGCAAAGACTAAACCTGGACCCGTGTCTGTCGTTGTACACTGTAGGGAGCCGTTAAAGCTGGAAATTGACCGCGCGTGCAAGGCTGGAGCATGACCATTCCAAGAACAAAGAGCAACTGGAGCAAGCATGTGAAGAAGCTGCTTCAGCCCAGAGAACACCTAGCCCCAAGACAATCTGAGCAGTGGGTTGCCAGGACAATGGGGTGTCATATGGCATTAGGTTGCTAAAAGGTATAAATAAATGCTTCTGCAGTGAGGGGCCAGTTCCTTTCCTCCCATCAGGAGAGTCAGGGCTCCCCTGACCCCAGCTTTGTCTTTTCTTTAATTTTCTCATCTTCTTGCTATCCTTCACCCCAAAAACCTCAGGAGTCACATGGGTCGTGACAGTACAGTAAACTAAAATCAAATGGATCAAAGATTTAAATATTAGAGACACTAAATCTGCTAGAATAGGGAATAGGCAGAACTCTTGAAGGTATAGGCCAAGATTTCATGAAAAAAAACCCAACTGCACAGGAAAAAAATCAATAAGTGGGATCTCAACCTATTGAAAAGTTTTTGCACAACAAAAGAAAACATCAACAGAGTGAAAAGACAACCCACAGAATAGGAAAACTTTTATCCACTTTTCCTCAAGACAAAGGACAAATCTCTAGAATATGTAAAGAATTGATAAAAGACACCCCCAAATTTAAAGACCCAATGCAAACATGACCATCTGAGATGATTAAACACTTCTTAGAGGAAGGAATACAAACAGGAAATAAATATATGGAAAAAATGTTCAACATCTCTAGTCATTCTAGAGAAACAAATTTTAAAAAGTGCTGAGATTCCATCTTATTTTAGAAAAAATGGCAATTATTGATAAATCAATAAGAAATGCTGGTGGAGCTATGGAGAATAGGGAACACTTCTACCCTGTTGGTGGGAGTGCAGACTGATACAACCACTATGGAAATCAGTGTGAATATTATTCAAAAAACCAGAATTAGAGACCACATTTGACCCAGTTATTCCCCTGCTGGGTATCTTCCTGGAAGATTCAAAAACTTTATACCACAGCAATATATGCATACCTATGCTTATAGCAGCATAATTTGTAAAACTATGTCTTGGAAACAACCCAAGAGCCCATCAACCAAGGAATGGGTAAGAAAGACGCGTTTTTGACGATGCGCAGGTTGACTGAGGGAAGAGCCAGACACCAGCCCACTCCTGTGAGTTGGCACCACTCATGGACTGCAGGAGAGGAGAACAAGAAGTTAACAAGAAGCTAAGATCTCCTGTGAGTCGGTGCCATGTGCGGGCTGACTGGGAGAGAGCCAGATTCCAGTCCTTTCCAGCACACGGGCAGAGAGACAAGAAGAGGCAACATCTCCCTCGCCCCTATAAACAACCTACTGATCTGGAGAAGCACAGGCTGTGATGATAGCTAATGAGAAAAAATACAACTTAATGCTTGCAGTGTTTAGTGTTTCACTGACTTGGCAGGCCTAAAACTGGTAGTCTGGTTATCTAGTCAATACCTAACATAGCACCTATGGGGGATCTCCTTCTGAAGGTGGTGACCATTGTTAATTCCCTGTTATCTTGTTTCAAAATCCTATATCATTCTCAGTGTCTTATTTGGTTGGATTTTATTCTGTTTTATCTTGCTTGATTCTGTTGTATCTGATGTCATGGGTAGCTATTTCAAAGATAACAAGATATACATTGTGGTAGCCATTTTGGATTTAGGGTTATTATTTTTGTTTTGAAGTCCTGTATTGCATTCATTGTTTTGTTTTTATTGGTTCTATTCTGTTATGTTTTGTTAGATGATATGTGCAGCTATTTTGAAGAGAACAAGAGACAATATGGTAGCCTACTATCTTGTTTTGAAAACCTGTGTCACTTACACTGTCTTGTTCTGATTGGCTTCATTCTTTTTTATTTTGCTTGGTTTTATTCTCTTTAAAATGAAATAAAAAATTTTTTAAAATTATGTGAGTTTAGTTCCTTGACAGGAAATGGTGGCTGGCTCCATCTGCGGTGAGCTGGGAGCTTACTTCACTCACTTCCCTTCTATGAAATTATGGAATTGCAACAAATTACCTGTAAAATCTTTTCAGCTTTAACATAGTCTGATTACCCTTAATGATGGCTTGAACTTATTTAATATTCTAAATATTTTCAAAAAATTTTTTAAAAAAGCGTTGTGTTATCAAATGCCTCTCTAGCCCATCTATGACAATTAAAAATTCGGTATTTATATTGAATTAAATAAAACTGAGATAAAGTTTTTTTATATAGTGGAGTACTACTCAGCCATAAAGAAAGATAAACTTGAGACATTCCTAGGGTAAATGAATGCATCTTGAGACCATACTCCTGAGTGAAATAAATTGGACAAATGTGTAAATATTGCATTGTTTCTGTGTTGTGAGAAACCAAAAGGGCAAATCAGGTTCAAAGTGTATAATAGATATGGTAAAATATGAAGAAATTATTAGAAAGAAAGGGGAACTAGGAAGGGAAGAGGGAGACAGAAAGTAAAGGAAAAGAAAAAAACAAACAAAAGATAGAATGGAAAAAAATTTGTAAATGAGGTGGAGAAGAGGGTTGAAAAGAGGGAAGGAGATTGAAAACAATTACATGCTCTTCATTAAACTTATAAAAAGTAGATTAAAAACCAAGTTTTTGTGTTTTATCCTGGTAAATCTTAGCCTGATTACTGGTTAGCCTGATTACTTAAGAAAAGACTAAAATTGTTAATAGTTAAAGTTTATTTCAATGTTGGCCTGTAAAATCTTTTCAATAATCAGTTTATAACTGGTTAAGTAAATATTATTTTAGGTTATAACATTCCGTAGATGAAAAACATAAGCTTTGTCTAATGTTAAAATGTTTATAGTCAAATAAATTTAATGCATGCAAAGTAAAAAAAAAGTTAAAAATCAATTTTTGACCATTAAACTGTGATAAAACCATTATAATATTTGAAATAAAGAAATGACTGAGTGTTCAGGAATGGACTCCAATAATCAGGCTCAATCTTGCTGTAGAGAATTTCAAATATTCCTGAAGAAGCTACATCTGTGGGGGAAGCTGGTCGTTCTAAGTTTATTTATGAGGAAAATAAGCAAATAAGCAACAAAACATGCACTTATGCTCCCCAGGCCCAAGGCATTCCCAGTCACAAACTTCCCTTTAAAAACCATCCAGTCCACGGTCTGAAGTCCTATAAGTACACCCCACAATTTTTATTTTATTTAAAATCTTTTTACTATGCATATAGGAACATAACACGTTTTGTGTGTACTATCTTCAATGACTACTAATGTTAAGAAATGAAAATCCATCATTACATATAGTTAACTTTCCTTTTCATGTATGTGTTGAGTCCTTAAAATATATTCTGTAAACAAAATTCCAGTGTAAAGTACAGTCCTCCTGTCACACCTTTAACACACAGGTCACAGGGGAAAACCGTATCTTTGTGTCCCATATTCTGTATCTCTCTATTTCCCCACACTCCACCCACGGTCAGCTCCTTTCCACTTCATGCATTCAGCTTTTCTGTTTTTAAATTTCACTTTAGATGAGACTATGCACTGTTTCTCTTTATCTGGGTTACTGTACTTACCAAAATGCTCCCGAGTTCGTCCATGTTGCAGACGGCGCGATCATCTTTCTTCTGAAAGACCGAGTAACGCCCCGCTGGGTGTATTAGTACTCACACACAAGGCCTTGAGCCACTCATCAGCTTCCGGGCGGCCGGGCTTTCCCCGTAGACTTGCTGCTGGGAGGAATCCTGTAACAGACAGAGTAAGATAACTTTATTCAGGGGTTACTCATTTCTGTTGGCAGTGTTCTTTGGTTTCTGTAGTTCGTCGACCCAGCCACACCATTCTTAGAGAGTTTTGCTGCAAAAGTGAAAAAAGATACAAGTAGTCGCCGGTTGCAGATTCAGCTGTTTTTGTCTGGTTCCAGAACGAACCCGAAGGAGAACAGCTGTCCAGCCGACCCAGCGCCAGCAGCCTGCACCGCAGGGCCCCGCCGGCCTGCTGTCTGTGTGCGTGACGATGGGTGTTCGTCCTTGCAGGCCACCGAGTTTCGCGGTGGCTTCCCACTCAGGGAAGTTTATCACTAAAATATTAAGGAGTCTAATAATAGGCTAGCGGCAACCATCAGAAAATGTAGAAAACACAGCCCCTAAAATAGCGCCCTACGGATGCATACCTATAGATTCTGGGTCTCAGGTAACCAAGACAGAAGCTACGAGAAGCGTGTGCACAGATGGAGAAACAGCGGAGAACCGGCAGCCCAGAGAGAGCAGAATAGGTGGCGGCAAGGGATGGGTAAAAATGCACGCCAGGGATTTAGGGAGGAAGTCGGCGCTCCTGGGTGACCTCAGCCTCTCACCCCGGGTCACCTCAGGCACAGCCTTACCCGCTCGTCTCATTTCACTGCAGCGTGCGGCGTGAACACAGCTGACCGCAGCTCCTGCCTGCCGGGAAGGGAAGCACCGGGGGTCTGGGCTTCTCGGACTCGGCCTCCTAGGAAGGGAACCAGACAAGCCGAAGGAGGCAGGCCTCGGGATGCCCACGCCAAGCAGACGTCAGCTCGTTGACCTTCAGCAACCAAGTCTGTGGGCGCCGTCTTCTCGCCGGTCAAAAGTGTGAAACTAGCAGCGCGACAGTTTTCAGATTGAGAAAATAAATGGTCAAGAAATGTTGTCAATGCGGTTAAGGATTGGCCTTGTACCCTGCTTCCGTGGGTGCGCATTTGTATTCATTTGGTGGAGATTTTGACAACATATACACAAATATGACTCACCAATTCTAACTAATGAATGAACTCTCTAGCAACTATTGCACGAATGTAGAATGAATGTAAGCAGATGAACGTACGCAGAAGTAATATCATTAATCACAAACCATTTGAACAAAAATGTCCAACACAAAGATCTATGAAAATATGATAATATGTCCATACAGAGTAACACCAGGTAGTAAAAATAAGTATGTTAAAGTATAGCCACATAGAATAAGAAAAGGAAAGGTTTGTTTGAGTGCAACTATTGATCGTTAAGTTATTCAAAATAAAAACATCCGCAAAGGTGAAACATATACATATGCAAATCGTACATAGTGTGTGACTATGAACATCCCTTCCCCAAGAGTTTTCTTCATCAGGAGGAAAATTGGTGTAATCAGGACAGTGTAGGCATAGAAATCCAAGTACATCACAAAGTCTTAAATCTCAAGGGCGATCAAATGTATTAATTATATTCTTTTATCCTTCTTGATTTTTCTGAAATATTTTGAAAGATAGTAACAGGAAAAAGGAAATAAATTTTATCTGCTAATGTTTTATACAGCATTTACATGAAATTCTTTTCTAAGCATGCCAGAGCTTTTGGGTTAAGTTTATGTGAAGGTGCTTTCGTAAATTATCAAGTTTTTTTAAAAATTTCTTTTATGTTTTCAATACTTTATGGCTCATTTTATTTTATAACATTTTATATGGCTCGATATCTGAAACAGAACTGTCTTATTTCTGATTTTAACATGACAGTTTCTGTTGTCCTTCAACATTGGCCATAAGGTTCACATAAAAAAATATTTACTATAGAGTTTTGAATGTTATAAATCAACGTTTTTCAAATTATACCTTCTCAAATTACGTATGCTGCTTTTATTAAACTCATGCATGTTTTAATTAGATTGCTGTTTGATTCACACTAAAAAACTTGCACACACAAAACGTTTATTTGGAGATTTGCTCAAACTTGTGTATAAAGCCATCTAGTGGTTTTTTGAAAGGGATAATTCTATTATAGATTTGATGTCATTTTTATTCATTCAGAATTTTCATTGTGTCTAAGAATTTGCATCTTCAAAATGTATCGGCATTATTTTACTTTATTTTCTTGTCATTTTAAAAATAAAAGTTTATCCTCGGTTATGCTCTTTGAATTAGTTCAAATTCTTTAGCCGTCATTGACTGTTTTCTCCATCAGTTGGTTTGCTGGTTTGAGAAGGGAAAGAAGATGGTCTGGCCACAAAGATTAAACTCTCGTACATTAAAGTGAACCATCCTTCACCATTTAAATTCTAGTTTTTAAATTTAGCTCCTATTTTTATGTGCCCTTTTCTGGTTTTGAGATTTTTTGTATTATTTCTTTTATGTAATTGTTTTATAAAGCCATACATTTTAAAATACTAAGTTTCTTCTAAATACCACATTTCCAGAAGTCAATAAATTTTTATGTGGAATTATGTGTTTTGCCATTTAAGTGTGATTTGTAGACTTTATTGTACATTGCACTTTAAGTCATTGACAAATTCTGAGTGGTATGCTTTAGTATATGCCTCTGCACACAAATATATTTATGATTTACTGTACATGAAAATATATCACATTCTTGGAAAAATTATGTGCAGTTGCACTCCATTTGATGCATTAGACTTTACGAGGCCAGTAGCTATGCTTTTTTTCTGTACTTCTTGGTCACATGTATGTTTTCTCTTTCAAGAAATCCTTATTCAGGGCCCATTTTTAATTAGGTTATTTTTTCTTTTTCTACCCAGTAGTATGAACTCCTGTATATTTTCGATGTTTACTCCTTATTAGCTAAATGGTTTGCAAACATTTTCTCCTATTCTGCAGGTTGACTTTTCATTTTATTGCTTGCTCCTTTGCTACTATAGAAGCTTGTAGTTTGATGTAGTCTCAATTTTCTATTCTTGATTTTGCTTATTATAATTTTGTGTTACAAACAAAACAAAACAAAAGTACTGCCAAAATCAGTATTAAAAAGCTGTAGGTCCTGCTTTTTTTTTCTACTACTCTTAGAGTCTCAAGTTGTATGTCTAAATTCTTTACCCAGTCTTGAGTTCACTTTTGTATAGCGTATTATGGGTTCAATTTTATTCTGTTGCATGTAGATATCCAATTTCCCAACACCATTTATTGAAGAGATTATCATATCCCCTTAACGCACTGTTTGAACTCTCCTGTAATAATCTTCATTTTTCTTCACATGCAGGACTAAATGTATAAATAGCATTATTCTGTTTACTGATTTGTTTAGACATTGTCTGCATGCATACTATATTTTAAGTTGTCTATCCTTTTACTTTTTATTTTTTTGTTTTCATATTTTTATATGTAGGTATGTTTCCTATAATTCTAATTATTCTTCTCCTAGTGTCATTTTTATTAGTGTATATTTGTGAGTCAGTATGTATATGTGTGTTTGTCTTTAATTTGTTTTTTGGGGAGTGAGAAAAGAGATTTTTGAACTAATTTTTTAAAAAATTTCCCTGGTTGTCAAAGAGTTCTTATAATTAAAAATAATGATTTTATGTTTATCCTTAAGAATTTTTGACTATTATTTGTTGAAATATTAATTTTCAATTATTTCATTCATTATATTCTTCAATAATTATTTGCATGTATTTAACTGAGTTTTTCAATCTCTCTTCTATGCCCCTAACTGGCACTTCTGTATTTTATCTTACTGTCTCTGTTTGTGTTACATTTTGATAACATAAGACCAGGGCCAAGGATGTAGCTCAGTGGCACAGAACCTGCCTGGCAATTGCAAGCCCTGAGTTCAATTCCTGGTACAAAATAAAAAGTACATAAAATAAAATAAAACTAAATGCAAAGCAGAAAAAACACAACTAAACTTCACATACAATGGAAATGATTAGACGAGATTTCTAAAATTTTTCCTTTTCTCTAAAATTCTTGCTGGTGGAATAAAATTAAAGAAGTAGTAAGAATATCTGTTATCCAGGCAAAGAAGCAGATTCAAAACTTGGCTTACTCACCCAGTTGTATTATGGCCTAGAAGGCCAGGCCTGCCTTTGAATGCGGTGGGTGACAGAATAACCTTTGGTACTCTCAGTGTGTGGTCTGTGCTGGAAAGCAGCAACGATTTGTAAAGCAGGATTTGTAAAGCAGAGCAGATGCCTAGCTCTACTTTTAGGGAGTGCATAAAAAGTAAAGAGGGAGGCTTAGGGCGGAGCTTAGTGGCAGAGTTTTTCCTTAGGATGGACAGGGTCACAGGTTTGATGTCACACATTAAGATAAATGATAAATAAATACTGAATATAATGAGTTTGGGGACACAAATTCACACACATTTTTCCACTTTTCACAGCCATGATACATGTAGGTATCAAAGTCCTTAGTAGTTTTAATAATTGATATGCATTGTCTAAACACATCTTTCCCACAAATAAGAATAAAAATTAGCAAGTTTGAACTCATACGTTTTCAAGTTTAGGAATGGTCAAGGCAATCCATTGAAGATGCAAAACTCTCAACAGGTTTTAAACACATTATATAGCACAACTGTGAAATAAACAAATATAATAGCATTCCTCTTGGGGATTTAATCCTGATATGAGTTAAGCAATGAGCTAGCAATCAACAACTTTTAAATTGTACAAAGGGAAAGACAAGATGCTGTAAATCAAGAGAAATCAATCCATTCTTTGGTATCTATCTGCAAGAGCTAAAGCAAATGATGACTGAACTGTAACATGAAAAATTAAATATACATTAGCTAAACATAAATGTTAGAAAGAGCAGTTGTAGGGCAAAAGGAATTAGTAAATTTAGGAAGTAGAATTAGATTTTCCAGAAGATGTAAAGGGCAGAAAGGGAATTTTGAACACAGTTTTTTTTTTTTTTTTACCAGTATTCATTTTCTATTAATGTTATTATTTCCAAAAAATCTTAAATACTAGACTGTGGTTAGAGAGAGGGTAGCAGTTTTGTAGCTTTGGGCTCAGAGAAATACAATAAAATTAAAGGGTTTAAGCATTTGTAAGTATTGAAACCATTGACCAAGGAATCTAATCTGCAGAGAAAAACAATTGAAGACACGTGAGGAACTAGTGGAAGTGTAACAGAGTCTGGGAGCTGATGATAGAAATGAGGGGGAAGATACAGGGCTGGCGTTCTCAGAATCTTGTGGGGAAATACAGAAAGTAGTAATTAGGAAATACTGCAAAAATGTAGTTTCCGAGGTAGGAAGTTTCAGCAGATCAAATCCAGAATGTGTTTAGAAAATTGGGTGGCAGGGAGGCATGCTTCAGAAGGTAGTGGGAACTGAAGTTTGAAATGAGGAAATGAAGTCTGAATGAGAAAGACTGAAAGTTTTGGCAGAATGTTGGATTTTTCCAGATGGAGGCTGGCTTTATCCCACTGTCTCAGGACATGGGGAGAGAGAGTAACAGAGAACCAATACACAAAGTTAACACAGCACAGCAAGAGAGTGGGGGGTGGGGGCAGAGTAGTGTTGCTGCATAGAAGCAACCTTACAGCGACAGGTGTGGTGGCAGGTGCCTCTAATCCTAGCATTATGGGAGGCTGAGGAGGGAGGATTGCAAGTTCCACTTCCGTCTAGGGAACTTAGTGAGATCCTACCTTAAAACTAAAAATTACACTTTCAAAAATGATTAGAAGTGAAACTCACTGAGAAGTCCTAGATTCAAACCTCATTATCAAAAGAAGCTAGCATTAGAGCAACGCAAAGGTGTTTATTTTTATGGAAAGAAGATTATTGTTTTGTTAAGAAAATACTCACTAAATTCTACATTAGATCATATACTTCTAGGCATTAATGTTATAATCGAATAGAAATACTTTTGATAGAAAGCAATCCTATACTGAAAGAAACAAATATAGTGTAGTATTGATTTGATGCAACATAAATAAAATGGTGTGACTTGCAAAGTAACGTGGTATAAGAGAAGTCATCTCCCACTAGGAATAGCAGGTGAGGGGCCAGGGAAAGTATGACAAATGAATCCCATTTCTCAGGCTTGGGGAAATGCAGGAGGCAGATGAAAAGGGGCTGGAGGGAAAATGTGTCTTCAAGGAAAACCACCAGGTAGAGAAAGAACCAATTTTGAGTAAGCTGGGAACATAGAATAATACATTAATGATGAAAGAGGCACTCTCAACAGGAAAGTCAAGGCAAGAATAAGACTTTGGACGTTTTTCCTAACGTAAGGAGTGAAGAAGTATTATGACATACTTACTGCAGGCTAATCGCTGTGTATGAGTAAGTTCTGAAGGTGCAACTGTCATTGAAAAGACAGTCATTGTTCATTCATCCTAGAGAGGAAAAATGGTCAAAATACATTTCAAAATAGTATAAAATGATATTATTTGCTATGGACAAAAAGATAGCACAATAATGAAGCTAGCAATTGACGAGGTATAAAAGTCAATATGTCTTAAGATGTGGTTCCAGAGAACTCTACACCTCTTCTCAGCCACCATCATCACGCGCATGCTCTAAGGGACGACCTCACACAGACAGACCGAAAGCACACGAGAAGTAAATCACAATGATTCCTAGAAGAAAGGTCCAAACTGGGAAAACATCAAATACAAATTTCCAGAGGTTAAAGAAGGCATGAAGTGTTCATGAACCAGAATGCAGCATAGCAGAAGCAGAGTGTGGAAATGCGGAGAGGTAGGCGTGGAAGTTGTGGAAGTAGGGCTAAAATGTAAGGAATGTTAGGTTAATATATGATTTTAACTTTAAGATTTGAAATTGTTGGAGTATTTTGAGCAGATGAGTGACACATTTTGTTTTGAAAGGCAGGCTTCAGTGCTGTGGTAATATCAGACTCTTGGACAGCAAGGGTAGAATGAATGAAAGAAACAATAGTTGTAACCCAGCCAAGGGAGGACAGACCCTGAATCAAGGTTGGAACGGCGGAGGTGGGACGTCCCTGGAGCCTGGATGCATTGTGACGGTCAGGCCAACATCCTATGCTGGGTTTCGCATGCGAGGACAAAGAAAGTCAGGAATTTTCCAAGCTTTTGGCCTAAAGGACTGCAAGACTGGCCTGCATCACAGAAGGCATGAAATCTTTTCTGCATAATTACTTTTCGGGTAACTTGGCGTACTTTTGGAATGACCACTGTTTTCTATATCTGATCTGAATGTCTTCAGAGAGAAGTTGATAACTGATTGGCTGTCTAATTTTTAATTACTAAGGAATAAAGGTACCAGGAAAATAAATTTTAATTAGCTTATGAAGGAAACACTAATTCAGAGAAAGTTAATTTTAGCCCAGGACTAAATATTAAAATTTTCGTGATTTGGAAAGTCGGGTCCCATTCTCTCATTTAGGAGACAGGGAGACTGAAGACTATGAGATGAGAGCCTAAGCTGTACAGCCGAGAATAAGCGGAGCTGTCGCAGTTCGCACCCCAGCGTCCGACTTTAGCCTGTCGACCTTCTACCTCACACGCACAGTGGGGTGAAACAGGAGTACTTTGTTACTGGGACCACTGGTTGTCTCCAAAATGTGTGACACTTATCTGCTTTTCTTTAATGTGCTCTCTCTTTCTGTTTTTTCTTTTCAGAGAGCCTGGTGTTTGGAATCGTGTTAACATAGACCTTGGGATTTCAATACATGTGTGACGCAGAATCTCAGCTTTTTGCATCTTCCAACTCAGTGTCTCAAACTTTACGAATACTGTGAAGACTGAAAGGTGATGCCATGGATTATCTATTTAGAAATCACATGGCACTCCAGTCATTCATGAAGTCAGATAGCCGAAAGATCAAAGCGCTCCCGGTCTTAGTTGCTGGGGTTGCAGGACGCCCTGCATCCGGATGCCGCAGAACCGAGCACGTGATCCGGGATTCCCTGTATTCCCGCAAACACGTCTGTGCTTCCAGGGGCGGTGAACTCTGGTCAGTCTTCCGGTTCACGCAGCCTGCACCCGGCGTGGGCCGCTGACCTCTTGCTGGGGATCTGGGGGTCCAGCCTGGGAGCATCACCCTTGAAGTCAGTTGTTCCCAATCACGTGACACCGGGGATTGTAGATTACTTCATCACTAACTTTTTTTTTTTTTTTCCTGCAGTACCGGGGATTGAAATCACAATTTTGCGCCTGCCAGACAGGCGCTGAAGCCACTGAGTCAAACTCCCGGCCCTTTGTAGACTACTTCAAAGGCTCTCTTTCAGCATGGAATGGCTTTGGAGCACGGAGAGAAAGGCGAGAATACAAGAAAAGATCGAAATTCCTGGCTGTGGTGAGGTTTTGGAGCCTCCGCCGCAGCTGCTGTAGTGAATCCAAGAACAAGAGAGTTTGCAGGTGAGCTTTCTGGTGTCCTTCCTGGCGCTCCTTCTCTGCGCAGTGTTGGCTTTGGAGCTCCAAATATTTTAGTAAAGATTGTGATCAGTTTGGCCCTTGGTTTATTTTCCAGATAAACGAAGTACATATGGCCAATAGGAGTGGTGCATATTCAAAGTATACAATATAATATTAGTTATATATACCTTTATAGCGTAAAATAATTACCACAATTAAGCCAATTAACATACCAAACCTCACAGTTACCACATGTATGTGAGATGAGAAACTTCATATATACTTGTAGCAATTTTCAAGTACTGAATATGTACTTATTATTTAAGTATAGCCACTATGCTGTGCATTATCTCCAGAATCTATTTATCTTATAACTGAATATTTTTACTCCTTGAGCAACAATCTCCCCATTCCCCACTCGTCTCAGCCCCTGGTAACCACTATTCTACTCTTCAATGTATAGTCATGACATTTTTAGATTATACACATAGATGAAATTAGAGTACTTGTCTTTCTGTATCTAACTTGTTTCACTCAACAGAATATCCTCTAGCATCTTTCATAGTGTTCAAATTACAGTTTCTTTTCTATAAAGATAAAATATTTCAATATTAGTTTATGGATATGTAAATATATATTTCATTGTTATTGTTATTTCACTGGTGAGAATGGCACCAACCAGTAGGCTTATAGCCTCAGTAGACTACAAGGGAAAGAGAGGCTATACCCTGCTGATCCATTGCCGTCTGTCTGCCTGCCTTGCACTGTTTCTCCTCTGAGATGCCACCCTGCCTTAGAGCCAGCCAGCTAGGGACTGAAACCTCTATGAATGGTGGGCTAACAAACACCTCTCCTTTGCCTGGTGAGTGTCAGGATTCTTGTCCCAACAATGAGAAAGTAAACAAGATGCCTGTGTACACACAAGTACTCAATACTTTTTTACTGAACAAATCCAAACTCTGTATTATATCAGTCCTTCATGCATCTAATATCTACATCACTGATTGATTCAAAAGACATGGAACTGGTAAAAGTGCAGTTACCAGTTATAACAACTGAAAGAAATACTAGGAAGACTAGAGGTATTGATGCTTGGGTAAAAATGAATTCTGGTTGGCACATTTTCTTTATAAAGAACTATTTGGTAGAAGTAATGATAACATGATTGTGATAAGGCTGTGACTTTAACTCAGCTATGATAATATGAGGGTGGTTGCAATATTAAGATCTGTTTTTATTGGCACAACTGGAATCTTGTTACTGGAGAGCAAAGACATTTCCTGGAAATCATCAGTATATCATTAATTCTGATGCGTGTGTGTACGAACACCAAAAACTCACGAATCACTTCTAGTTTACTACAAAGCAATTACTAGGTCAGACACTGGAGAAAAAATAAAGCTGGGGAAATTGACTGCTGTCCTTTCTGATTGCTGTAAATTACTGTGTTACACTTAGAAATAAGTAAAAAGAAATTGATATTTGTAACATGAAAGTGAAATCGGGCCTATTTCCTGTTGAATTTTGAATAATTTTAGTTGATGATAAAAATGAAAGCGTCACAGGACAGTATATCCTCCCACGAGAAATAACCACAATGGGGAAAAGGTCGAGGCCAATCACCGTGTGGCTGAAAGATGGAAAAGCAGATAGAGGTAGGAAAATAGTTTGAATTTAGCTTTACTCCAATTAGGAGGAAAAATAAAAATAAATTTGCAATGATCACCGAACAAGATAGGATGTCACCTAAAAGGGGCACTGAGAGACGTTCTAAGACTAAGAAAGGGGGAAGGTGATTTTGTAGAACATCATGGTTTTAACTATGTGGTTTAGTTTTAGGTAAACATCTATTAACATTCTTCTATGAAGTAGGAGGAAGCCAGCTTCTTTCTACTAACCTCTCTGTCTTTCAAACATTCAGTGGTCTTTCACTGCTGGCAGTTATAAAGCATAGATTTTGTATTGTAAACCTAATTTCTTGATTGTTTAGGCTTAGCTCTTCTATTCCATATTATCAAACTAAAGGCTGACAGGCCATTGATTATCTTAAGTGCCTGAATTCTGATTTCCTTGGATTTCTCCATAAAATATTTTTTCCTTATGAAACAGTCATATGTGGAGTCATCTCTAATCGGTTTAAACTTCTTGAGAATGTAAGCTAATTGCCAATGCATGCAAACAACAGCTTCATTCAGAATTTTTATCTTGACTCACATTTGTTTCTTTACAAATTCTCTGAATCTAATATTCTCCAACTATTTTATGGAACAGAATGTATGTAGAGAACTCTGGTGTTAGACTTTTTTCTGGCGAATTACTATAATTGCTCTATTATTTGCCTATTTATTTAAACTAGAGCCTTCTTTTTGTTTTTTAATTTTGAATTTCTCACTTTTTTATTAGTATATGTTTGTGATACATACCACATACATTCATTATGGGAAATAGTACATATACATAATGCATGTGAATCCTTTTTATTTTCTATTTTTCTCCTCTCTCTCCTCTCCCTCACACTGTCATTTCCGTTCTACAACCTACATAGGATGTGTCTGTTGTTTACAATTCTAATAACAGTTTTCCAAAATCAAATCATATTCCTTTCTTTCTCTTTATCTCTCTCTCTCTTTCTTTCTTTCTTTCTTTCTGTTTTCTTTTTCTTTTTTTCTTTTTTTTTTTCTTTTTTTTGATGTCAGGGATCGAACTCATGACCTCGCACTTGCCAGGCAAGCACTTGTTGAGCTATAACTCTGGCCCTTCGAATAATATTCTTGAATTCAAGTCACCTCTTTTCAAAAAAATCTTCTATTGTATCTTCTCTTTTCTTTTTCTTTTATTTTTAATTTTAGAGTTCTAAATTTGGGAGTTTTGCTCTCCACATCTTTTATGTCATACATTATAGTTTCGAATTATTTCTTTCCTGTCTTACTGTAAATATTTTGCCACTTATTGTTGTGGTAATTGCATTTTCAGTAGTATCCTTTTTGATTTATCCATTTGTACACTTACTCAGGTTTCTCTTCCTCCTGTCCTTCAGAGAGACCTTGTCTTTTCTCAAGGTCATCTTTTTATCTTGGTGGAAGTATCTTGGTGTTTTCATGCCATTTCTCTTTCAGACTTTAATAAAAATTGAGCCTCATGATAAGAGGCCTCCTATTCTCTAGCTAAAGTTATTTTCACTCCCCTAACTCTAAATATATTATACCTTACTTTCATAACGACTCAGAGCCTTTCAGTATGTGTACTGTTATACTGAATGATAGTGCGATCCTTACCTTTCATTTCTTCAGGAGGCTAACAGGCTTTACCAATGACTTGCACAAAACACCTATTTAATAATTTTAGCATTGAACTATTGACTAAAATCTGATAGAAATAACAGGAAGTGTAGAATTTGGCATCTCCTATGATTTGAGTATTATATTCAAAAATTATTTTTTTCAGTTAATGCTCCAATTATTAAATTTACTTTGTGAGTCATATTTAACTATTAAATGGAGGTTAAAATATTTGTCCAAGCCTAAACTATTAATAAATATCACTTTGATAATTAAAAATAATTGTATACTTTAAAAATACTCATTTTGGTACCCTACACACCACTGAGGTACCAATATTCATATACTTGAATGAAGACAAACGAAACAAAATTGTAAGATTACTTTTTCATTTTATGTTGTAAGCTAGGTTGTTATTTTCTGTGAAGACAATCCTGTTCAGAACATCTATGAAATTGGTAATTTTTTTTTTTTGTACTGGGGAACGAACTCACAACCTCACACCTGCCATGCAGGCGCTTAGGCCACTGAGCTAAATACCTGGCCCTATATTTTGAGACAGGATCTCACTATGCACTTCAGGCTGGTCTTGGACTCACACTGCAGCCCAGGCTGGACTTGAATTCACCACGATCCTCCTGCCTTAGCCTCCTGAGTGCTGGGATTAAAGGCTTTCACTACCATGCCCGGCTTGGTGAAATATTTATATCCTAATTCCTGTGATTGGTTAATGGATTAAGTCAAGCAAATAAATCAGTGATTTTAAATTAGCCTTTTAAAACAATTAATTTTGATTAGAGTTTTAAAATAAATTCATGATACAGTGATATAGCTACATATGTAGTTGAATATTATTAAGAAAACACTATAAAACATATTTTGGACTTGGAATTTTAGAAACAATGCATTCCTCAGTGTGAATCATAAAAATATATCTCCAACAAAACTTATAATTTTAATATACCTACAATGAAAAATAAATGTGAATCATTATGTTTTCACTGGATTAATAGACATGAACAAGTAAATCTATAAAGACCACAGCATTCCAAAAAATAACAGAAAATGCAAATTTTTATATAAAATATAGCATTCAAAGAGTTACAAGATAAATAAATACTTCTTTACTTCTTCAAACAATCTTGTAAGTGTAACTTATAGGGCAAATGAAACAAAGTTTAAGAAGTATATTTTTACTACAGGAAAATTTTTATGCTTGAAGTAACCATAAATAAAATGACAATTTGAGAAAACATTTACAAAGTGTATTGAGTAAAATAGGGGAAATCGTAAACTAAATAGAAAACGTAAATATCTTAACAAAAACATTCCAAAGAAACGATATTTAAATAAATTTTAAAAGGAAAATAAAGTGGCTAATTAACAAGCAGAAATCTTTTAGAACATAATGGTAATGACAGAAATGAGAACTAAAGTCAGACTTTTCCCTTTAGATTAGTAAGTAGTGAAAGCACTCGGTGGTTGCTTGGGTGTGAGTCAACTATGTGCTGCAGTTGGTGAAGTAATTAGGCTGCATGTCTCAAAAGTTAATTATGGAAAAATAATACTATTATTTTACTTATGGTGGGAGCTGTTTTCCGACCAATAATTAGAAAAGTACCCCAAAAATATATGTAATATGTGTGTGTGTGTCTCTATCAACATGGTTACTACAATGTTTTCTAATATGAAAATCTTTTAAGTAAAATATTAAACCTAGCAGTTTACTTGATTTAGAATATCTCCTATGGTTTGTGCAGCTATTCATAATAGTATTTTACATATTGATTTAGATAAATCTCAAGGAATCCATGATGGGATACTATTTATAAAGCATGTGGCAAAGCATCTAAATTGTTTGTATTTCTATTTGAATTGTAACATTAGGCTTTTGCTTGTACTCAGTTTTAATTTTTTTTAGAAAAACATTTACTTTGCAATAACAAAATAAAAATAAAGATGTATACAGGTTTCAGTGTTTGTTGCACCAGTTGAAATGTCAGGTTCTCAAATGGTTCTTCTGATAGTTCTCTGATTTAGTTAATCTTTATCACTCACAGTATGCTTTTATACACTCGTCTTTTTAAAAATCTAAGAGATGTGCTTCCACATCTAGCATGGAGATAAGAGGCTCAGTTTACATATCTTTATATCATTTATTAAAATGTCTAAATATAAACTGAAAAAATATACCAGCAATAACAATTGTAATGAGGGTCCTAGCAAAAATTCATAAATTTATATATGATAAGTTTTTTATTGTTTATGCCTCTTTGTAAGCTATATTTTTCAGTATCTGTGTTGAGTACTTTGCATTTCGGAAACAGTGTTATTCACTACAGTATTCATGTTGAAGGATGCTGATAAAATTAGTTTACAGCATCTTGTAGTGCTTTTTCTTAGGCAGCTGTTTTCTGTATTCTTCGGTCTCCATTAATAACCTCTGTTTCATCAGATGCAAAGCATTTTCCTTTTGTGGTTTAAAAACATTTTTAAACACAGTAACATTATGCCACAAAAGCACTTTATAATGAATAGTCCATGTTTTACAAGGTTTAGCATTTTCTGCTGTTGTGTGTTTACAATGGGTACAGTAATTTATAAAGATTTCTCAAAGACATCTGTGAGAAGCTGCTGTGTTAACGTACACCCACACTGCGAGCAGTCTCTTCCCATCACGCCAGCATTGTCGCGAGCGCGTGCGGGAGGCCGGCTGGCAGGCCGTCTCTCACTCAGCTGGGGTGTGGGGAAGACAGAGAGACAGAGGGCTGTGAGGTCCGGAATATAACAGGACTGCAGCCACCCTTGATGTAAAGTTAGCGTGAAGTAGCTTTTAAAAGTTAAGACGAATCTTCTGTGCTGCCGTCCGGAGCGGCTGTGTCGTTTCGTGTTCCCGCCAGCTGAGTCCGAGTGATCGGTGTCTTCAACCTCCTGCAGCATCCGCTCTCCTTAAACCATCGTTCACTTCTGCTTCTCTGACTGGAGTCTGGTTTGGCAGTTTCTTATAAAACTAAACATGAGACCACCATCCACCCAGCAGTTGCACTCTTGGGCATTTATCCTAGAGGACTGGAAAGATATGTTGACATTAATGTGGGTAGCAGCTTTATCTAGAAGAGCCAAACCCCAGAAGCAACCCAGATGCCCTTAACAGTAAATGAACAAATTGCAATCAACTCTCTCCGTGGAATATTACTCAGCAATAAAAGTGAATGAACTATTGATACACCATCACTTGGATGAACCTCAAGAAAATTTCAGAATTTTTTTTTTTTGATGTTCAGCTCTCTCTCTATCCCCTCAAGGGAATTTGGTTTTTAGAGGCTGTCAACAATAAAATTTTATTTGAATAACATCCTTGAAATGACAAAAACTATAAAAATGAAGAACACATTAGACAGTGCCAGGGTTTAAGGAAGAGACTGGCCTGGAAGAGAAATAGACGTAATAAAAACACAAGATGAAGAGCCCCTCTGGTGATGGCGATATTCTACACTACAACTTGTTTTCTGGACACAGATGATAAAATTTCATAGAACTAAAACCCTGCTTAAACTAAAACTGGGGGCCTCTAGACAAACTCGGAGGGTTCTGTCAACGGTTCTCGGGAGGCCCAGTGAGGGCCCATCAGACAAGCATTCACCAGAGGGCACTCGGATGTCCAGCTGCTCTGGCTGGACTGTAGCATGTGTCCTCAGGCAGTGTCTGCTCCACTCACAGGGGCCACGGGAGGGCCTTTATAGATGACACTGCAAGGCAGTGGCTTCATCAGCTTGAGCTGCCCCACTGTGTGCCCAGCACTCCAAGGAAAAACTGATTTAGCATAAGGACGGGAAGCAGACCCTCCAGGTAGCACTACCTGGCCTCAGATAACATGTGTCTGGAAAGTCCACCCCTGGCAGCCTTGGTGGCTTCTAACATGGGAGCATCTTAGGAGCACAGCCAGGCGCCTCAGGGGTGTAGCACTAGATGCCGTGGTTTTTCTGCGGACTGAGCATGCTGCCTTGGTCAGAACTGGGAAAAGTAGAAGAAAGATGGCATCACCAGAACTCTGGATACCTGGTTCAGGAGAACTGAAGAAGCTGCTGGACCAGTTGTGGAACTGGGAAGAAGGGGTCTGCTCCGTTAGGTTCCAAGCACCAGAAAGCGAGGCGTGTTTGAAATCAAGACTACAGCGGGGAGGGGACGAGGCAGAGGAAAAAGCACCTCTTCCTCTCTTTCTACTCGTTGATCTACCATGAGCTCTTCTGGCTGGCAGACAGCAGCATAACTAGCTGTCAAGGGAGAACGGGCAGAGTAGTTGGTCGATGGTCATAGCCCGTGTCGAGGCCAAAATTTGGTACAAATCAATGCATGTAACACTGAAAAAAAATGGGAGAAAAACAGGTAAGGTTAACTTTCACACTTATTTAGCAATAAATAAATAAATACTGACCAAACGTAGAAATATTTCTATAGTTATAGATCAAAGGAAGAAACAAGATGAACAGACAAATGATGTGGCATGTTGTTAGGTGCTATGAATTTGTGTCATGGAATTACCATCAGTGCATGTATTTGTTCATGCCATCAAACACAACTTTGTCTAGTACGGAACAAAGCAGTTTCACTTATTCAGGACTAAGTTATTTAAGTTTATCTTGTTATTTATTTAGGGTTAGAATCTTGGTTACGGACAGACTATCTAATTTTGTCAGATATACAGATAATCATTTTCAATGAGGAATTAAAAGTATTAATGTATTATAGTTATTGTCAGGTATTGCACTTATTTCTTGTCGCATCTGGTTAAAACATTTCTAGTTTACTAAAAAAATTGAAACCAGGTGGAAATATTTCCAATTTCATGAAGGTGCTTTGGCCTCAACTTCATGTAATTTCATTTCCATTTATGAAGTTGCTCTAGGTGAAAAATTATACTACTTTGATAAGTCTTGGTTAAAACATATCGTATTCATTTCTAGAAACTAAGGGAAAAATGTCTTCTGTTATGAATATTTCCACAAAACAAGTAATTAGTAGTACTGTACCTTGTTTTATATAAATTGAGTAGAAAGACACAACTGGGTTATCAGTCAATTGTTAAAATCTTTTGGTGATGCATTGTTTTCTCGTGTGGGATATATAATGCATAAGAACTTAAGGGTTCAGTACCACTGTTTTGTCAAATGCCATCATCCAAATGCTATAACAGCTATAAATTTACTCACATTTTTTAAAAAAACTTATTCTCAGTTTTTTAAAAATCTGCACAAGAAGAAAATAAGAATAATTTTGACTGAACATTCTAGAAGTACTTTGTGACTGTTTTAGTCATATACAAAAACTTTTATTGACACTGATCACAGAACATTATGCAATTGCTTTTTTTTTAATTTAAAAAGATGTTATTAGTGAGAAGGACCAGTAAAAGATTTACCCAGGTTTCCTACCTGGTATCTGGATACATATCTTATGATGTGGAAATTATGTGAGACATTCAAAGTTTTTCAATGTTCATTGATGAAACTTGATAACAAGTTGCTGAAATGAATGCTTTGAGAATAAATATGCAGTAGGATAATGAAGATAGAAAGGGCTTTAGGAATTGTCTAAAAACCACTACACTGAATATCCCTGAATCTGCTGTCTCTGCTTTTCGGATACAGTTTCTGTTCAGCACTACCACACTGAATTAGCAAGCGTCATCTAGTTGCCATACTATAACTCAAATTGCACGTTCCGCATTATCTATCTGAGACACAGCCAATGGCTCTTACATCAGTTAAGTTTAAGTGGTCAAAAGCATAAAACAGAATGAAAGTGAAATGTAAAACTGACAATATTTACAGATTTTAAGAAATATAAGTGTGTGCATATTAAATCGAAGGGAGAAAAGCTTGAATATTGGCCAAGTCTGAATGACACCATGCTCTCATCCTTTGAATTCTTTCCAAAGCTTCCTCTGAAACTCTAGATTTTGGTATGCAAGGCTGAGATGGATGACAACATGAAAGTTTCACAACTTTATTTTTAAAATTTTAGTAATGCCTTTAGAAACCTAGTGTTCTCAAATTGCGTGACCACTTTCCTTTGATTTATTGCCCCTGAGAGCTGAGGTGAGTGAAATGGGAGATAGGAGAAAACATAGAATTTGGCATCGTGTTGTGTTTTAAAATTGCACGCTGTCATTTTTACACAAAGGAAAAATTTATATAATCTGAATTGTAGCATAATCTGACTTTTATTGATTTGATCATGAAATACAAATTTTCATATTTAAGTCAGACACCTCCCTGAGAACTCACTCAATACCTAGGAGACAATAAGAACGAAGAGCAAAATGGTCAGGTGGACTGCGCAACTGTCCCATTGTGTACTGAAAAAGAATGACCAAGACGCGCACGGCCGTGGTGCTTTACTGAGGCAGAGCTTTGTTGTTGTACACCTGACACTTCGTCCATAGGAAACTAACACTGCAATTCTAAAACATTTCAGTCACCAAAACAGAAAATTCTATCTATCACCACTCAGTCCCCATTTTCTCCCAATTCTCTCAGTCATGGGCACAATTATCCTTTTTCCATACCTGCAAGTTTTTCTATATTGAGCATTTCATATAATGTGATTTCTTGTGGCAGTTCTTTCGGCATAAACCTTTGTACAGTTATTCATATTATGCCATGTATCCAAATTTTATTATTTTGTTACTTATTTAATTTGCTGTTTTTTCTGATTTTCTAGGAGAAAATCTGATTGATGGATTTTAGATCTCTCTTGCTTTGTGATATCTACTTTCAATGTCATAAATTTCTCTGGTTTTACTGCATCCTCCATTTTTTGGTAAGTTGTATTGTCATTTTACATTGTTTGAAGTATTTTCAATTTTTCTTTGTAACTTCTCTATTGATTCAAGGGTTGGTTGGAGGTATGTTGTGTAATCATTATTTTATGATTTTTTTAGCTTATTTTCTGTTACTGATTTCTAGTTAAATTGCCTTGTGGTTGAGAGCAAATATTGTGTTATTTCTGTTCTAAATTTCTTAAAGTAGGTTTGATGGTCTAGAATTGCTCTCTCTTGGTGAATGTAAAATACAAGCTTAAGAAGGTATGTTTTCTATTTTTGAAATTAATAATTGATATATGTCAATTACCTTTAGTTAAGTAATGGTATTATCAAGATCAAACATGTTATCACTGATTTTCTACCTAATGGATCCACCCATGTTTCACAGAGGGGTGTTAACGCTCTAACTGTCAGTGTGAATTTGTTCATTTGTCCTTTTGTTGTATCAATTTTTGCCTCATGTATGTTGGTGCTCCCTTGTTAAATGCATACAAATTACTGATTATGTCTCCTTGGAAAATCGGCCCCTATATCATTATTATACCCCATTTACATGTGATGAGTTTACTTACTCTGAGGTCTTCTTCATCTGAATTAACGTAGCTACTCACAGTTTAGTTATGGTTACCATGCTATATCGGTCTTACCATTTGCTTTTAATTCATATGGGCCTATTTCTCATTCCAGTTTTGCTTTTATTTCTTCTTCATAAAAGAGCTCTGGGGTTTGGTAGGCATATTTTAGAACTGGTACATCTTCTTTGTGAATTGGCTCGTTTATCTCTATAGAGTCTCCTTTGTTTCATGTAACAGCTTTTCAGTGAAAGTCTGCTTGTTTAGCACTGGAGTAGCCTCCTTGTTCTCTTTGGTAGCTATTTGCTTCCATCATTTCACTTTCAATCTGTGTGAACTTGGTTTTCAAACAAGTCTTTGATAAATAGCATACATTGGGAATTTGTTTTCTTTTTTTCTTGGATTTTTATAATTTACTCTCTCAATCCTGTAATTTATTTGTAAACTAATTAGTAATAGGGAAAGATTTGCCATTATCATTTTATACATTATTTATAGAAATGTCATTGCTTTTCTGTATGTATTACAGTTTTTCCTATCCCCTTATTCATACATTACTGCCTTTACTTGTGTTTTTGTAATAAATTTTAAAATTTCTTTCTCAATAATTTTTTTCATTATGTAGGTACTTGGTTGCCATGAAGATTCCATGATATATTCTAAAATTAAATGAATCTATTTTAAATTGATGTTATATAAGGATCAAATTCTTAATTCTAAAGTTCGCCTCTTAATTTCATTTACATCATAAATTTAGTCTTTTTATTGTTTGTGCACAGTAACATAGAATTATGATTATGCATTTTTCCTTTAAATTCTGTAGAAAGTAAAAAGGAGTTACAAGTCAGATTACACAAAGTCTGTGCCTAATTAGATTGATAGTAGCAACATTTGCTCAAGAATGGTAACTAGCGCTATACTTTAGCAAGTAGTCAAGAGGAAAATAAATACATTACAGAAAACGAAAGATTTATGATTTCAAAATAAAATGAGGTCATGGATAGCTGTGGAGGTTATGTCAGATATTCAAGAAATGAGAAAGCCCTTTGATTTGGAAGTATATGATCGCATTAATTTCTCTTATTTTTAACTATACAATGTGATAGTTATGTTTCTTAGTTTCAACATCTTTTTCAAATCTTACATATAATTTTACTGTATGTGTTCCCAGTACTAATCTGTGAATAATACACCATCTTGTAAAATCTTTCATGAATATCTATAATTACTGCAGTTATTACACAATTTTTAAAAATGATGTCATTGGCATTTAATTAGTTTTGATCCATATAAAATCTTTTCTAAAATTATTTAGAAAACAAAAAAATACTAAAAACTAAAGTATGACTGAAGACTTCATCGTCCTAGACCCATGGCAAAAGAAAGCACTAGGTGATGGGCAGCAGTTAGCACTTTCGAGAAGATTCATTCTGTGACCACAAGTATACAGAGCAGAAATTATTCAGGAGTCTATGCATGGAGCAGTTGGTCAGACTTCTTTTTTCCAAGTACTTCCGTTGCCCTTTAGCTTCCAACACAAAGAGACTGAAATCTCTGATATCTGCATATAACTCAAACTCAGAGATTTTCCTTTAATGAACAGATTATCATCTCTTTTGTGAGGTGTAGAGCTCCTAAAAGACCTGTGTCCACAGGAAGGAACTTATTTCAACTTGCGGTAGAATATAATTACGTGTAATTTTAACGTCTGGGTGCCCAGTGCTCATCTGTCATTGGTGTGGTGCCCAGTACTAATATCATCCAGTAAAATAGTTTTGCAAATGTCTATAAGCATTGCTAGTTTTTACTTTACACAAAGGATTCAATGGCATTGTAAATGAATTGTTTTTACTGTTGAACCTCTGATCTTCATGTAGTCTTCAAGAGTACAGCATTCCCTGAAATGTCCTATTATGAAATTTTCAACTCTAAAATAAAAAGAATGTGCTAAAAATAAGGTTTTTTTCCCCAGAAAACATAAGCAAGTGGCCGATAGACAAGAAAGAACCAGAATGACGATTGGCGGTCATGAGTAGAACTACTGCGAGGCCTAAGGCCGCTGACATCACAGTTCTAAGGGACATCATCTAACTGAAATGATGGACTGTTTCTCAACTTTTTTAAACACATAGGAGACTAAATTCTTAATAAACGTTCTTCAAAAACTAATAATAATACATAGAAACCAAACAAATTACAATAAAAACCCAAGAAAAATGTAGATGATGGACTCCAAGGAAATACCAAATTAGAATAAAAGAAACTTGCCTAAAATTGTTGACATAGTTGGAAGAAAAAGAAAAGAAATTGAACAATAGAAAAAGTTGATCTAGATATCTAAAAATTGAGTTTGAGGACATCAACTCATTTCAAGAAGCACACGTGATAGCTGAGTCCTACTGTGTTGCCACAGTGGGCATTCTCAGCGTCAGCACAGGGCAGGAAACAGGCGCAGAGGACCCTTGGTCCTACTGCAAGCATCTTAGGTAGCTCCTCACACTGACACCCGCGCAGCTGGCTCACCACAGTGCGATGTCAGCCGTAACCACAGTGCTAACTAGCAGTTAGCTCGGACCTCACAGGTCAGCAGATGCGGTCTCCAGCAGTCTCCTCCTCCATCAGCTACCATCTGTGCACGCCACAGACAATCAATTCATACCACTGGCCAAATGATTGAAAGCTAGAGGAATCCCAGGATCCTCTGCAAGTCTGATTATTCTGGGGAATAATTCCAGGCACTTAGGCGAATGCCATGCTCACTGTTACAGCTTTATTACAAATGATACAAATTGAGAACAGCCAAACAATAGGAAACATTTGGTGAGGTCTAGAAGGATTGAACATACACACTGAGACACACACACGCACACACACACTCACACACACATATGCACACACACTCACACACACACACACACACACATGACCTCCGTGTCCTCCCTCTATGGATTCAGTGTGTGCTGTTGTCCTGCTACATGGATGGGCTTGATGTCCAGAAACCATCAAGCCTTGGTGGTCAGCATTCTGGAATTTCAATGGCTATTTATTGACTGCATCACATAAGGGAAGTCATACTCATAATCATAGCTAAATATGTTGTTTTTACTGTTAAAATTTCCATGTAGACATTTATTAACTCAAGATGTTTTCTCTCTTAATTCATCTAGCATTGCAGATGCTGAAGAATGCTGCCCAAATCCATACTTTAAGTGTGAGTTCTCTGATTCCTAAATAAGGGGAGTGTTACCTGCCGATGGCAACTAGGCTGGGTTATCTATCAACTGAAAGGGTTGCACAGACTGTGCAAATCCTCAGCGGCTGAGAATCTCGGGGTTGGTAAGTGTCAGGACTGTGGACCAGAATGTCCTCTGATAGATTCTGTAAATACACTGGAGAAAGACAATAAAGACTGAGCATCATTAACAACAGATCTAAGGCAAAGTGTTCCTTTCAGAGGATTTATAAAGAACTTACCAGGAAATGCTCATCTGCAGACAGGGAAGCTAAAGCTGAACATCAGTACAAAATCTAATTATAAAATAAATGCAAGACCAGAGCAATCTGGAATACTTACTCTGGAAAGTCTCTTGCACCAAAGGTCAGCACCCACGTGGGGAAGAAGAGGGACTCTAACCTCCGGGACAAGGTCCGGAGCATGCAGGACCCTGCACTGGGGCAGTGTGCCCATGTTCTCCGTGTTCTGCTGGCTCCTCCAACTCCTTCCCATCACTTGCAGACTCCAAAAAGTTACATATCAACCCTGAAAACGAACCAAGGGATGCATCCCCTCCTGATTGCCAGGCAAACATAGAAGGTTACATCTCAGGAAAGTCCACCTAACTGGAATTCTGGGTCAGGTAATGGAGGCAAAAGTCATCAAGGAGACTGTAGGTCCAAGCCAACATACACTGATAGGAAAAACAGTGAATTTGTTAAATCAAGGGAGACCAAAAAATTAGAAAATGAGAGGTTTATTGGTATGAAAACCCTGTCTCAGACAACTGGAAAAAATATTCTGCCAAGGACCTGGAAAGACTGCTAATATGCTGCTAAAATGACTCATGATAGATTGGAAATATGGTAAAGTACCAAATGAGGCGGAGACACTCCAACCTCGATGCCCGATAGTGAAGGAAGGAAAATGAGGGGTCAGAGAAGTGGCAGTGCTATTATGAGCTTTGCGGTGCCTTCAAACTCACAAACTGCTGGCATTTCATGCTGGGGTGAATAAGGCCGTATTTACTACAGTAACAAGGAGAACGCTGTTGAGCTGGGACAAGCAGCAAGGAGAAGTTCTGTGGAAAAAGTGAAAATAAGTAATGATGTGAAACAAACAGGCTTTGTAGTAGCACCAGGGATACTAGGATCCAAAATAATGAGATTAGGTTGCAGTGCTAGCTATCAGAAGCGAAGTGCCCATGATTTTGAAAAGTAGGATCAGAATCAGAGTGGTAACCGAAATTTGACCCAAAGGAAGCTATGATATTGGTTCCTAGAAGTATGCAAAATGGGCATCCAACAAGGATTACTCTTAATCTATACAATAATGTATATAGTATAAAAGTTAGTAATGAATAATCAGAAGAATTATGGCAAATAAATCAATAAATATTAGGAATTCTTGCTAATCTCCAAATAGAGTCAATTTTCAGATCTAGAAACCATTCCCTGAATTCCAGTCTTGGACCAATGAGAACTTTACATTGCCAGGACAGCTGCTATACTTTACTAGTGGATAGTACATATTCCAGCACATTCTTCACGGTCCTTGAGTTAGTAAATGCATTTTCGTTTTGTCCCTAAACCAATTAAAATCTGAAATACTTGCATCGATGTTCAGTGGGAAATAGTATACATTCATGGCCTTATCCATGGGATATTAGCTTCTTCACTCTCAATTCAAAATTATCTAAAGTTGCATGTGTAGTCTAAACAATTTGCAGAATAGCACATTGATTATCTATACCATGGTAATCAAACTGAATAAACAAGAAAGGGCAAATAGATCAGAGACCTTGTAGGATACATGTACTTCCCAGTGTGAAAGGCAGACTGTGTGTAAGGGATTCCCAACCTGGGGAAAGTTTCCGTGTCATAGTGGCCTTGGTAGTTCACAATATTTTGAGCACAATCTCTAAAAATTGATCATCGCATCTTAAATATCTCTTCATTATGAAGGAGAAGCCAAGTTTAGATCCATCTGGATTTTGATGGCAGCACATAACATGTCTAAGAACGTGGTTTTCACTTCTTTACCCAGTGATGCGGAGGGTTGGGAACTGCATTTTTTGTTGAGAACATTTGGCTGCTATTTGGCACCTGTCAGCAGGAAGGACTCAGTCTCTGGTGCAGGGGTCAGGAAGAGACCCTAGGAGACGTGTATGCAAAGGTCAATAGAATCATGATGTACGGAACTCTAGGTTTCTAAGGCAGAACGATGCTTCAAAGAACAAGAAAGCATTCATTCTACATATCAAATATGGCTCACAACACAACTAAATCGTGATATAAACCAGTTTCTTATTATAAGTCCCTATCTTGGCATGGTTTTTCAGTTTGCCTGTATTGTGTTCAGTTGAGGATAGTGTCATTCAAATGTTAGAAATAACAATGTACAATATTAAGAATTAAAGGCGCCTTCTGCAGCAGGTACAAACAATGCAAATCAAAATACTGTTTGAATAAATTCCAAGGTTAGTGGTCACCAGCTGTTTTCATTTAACTTTCAATATAAGAAAAGTGTACAATGCCGTATCTTCGAATATGTTCTCTGTGAGTTTGCTCATATATTCAAAATAATATATTGCAAGAATGAGCATTGAGCCATGACGAAAAGTTTGATTTCGAAAGTATAACAATGCTCTGGTTATGTGATTCCCACCTGTAAGTGCCCCAAACGGCTCTCCCAGCTAGCACTCTTTACTCAGTACCTGTGATATGCAATACATTTTAAGAAGTCTTTGAAGCTTACTTTAGTTTATAAATTTAGGATTTGCCTAAATTTGGTTATTGTAAATACCTACTGAATGTCATTCTCTACTGCAGGAACAGTATTTCTGGAATTAATTCTGAGGGATGTTTGACAAAATTGAATTTTGATGGATTGCTGATGAAATAGCTTGCAAAAAATTCCACAAGCAGCCTGACTGACCTCTTTCTAGCATGAAATATTTCTCAGTGTTCTCTTCATAATATTGATAAAGCTGAGAAAACAATGAGGTTAGGACAGCTGAGTGATGAGCCCTGGGATAAAGTGCTGTGCATTTGAAAATAGTTTAAAATATAAAATAGTGAAAATTATTGAGCAATCATCCTTCTGCACATTTTTGATAGAAAAATTATTTTTACCTTTATACTCACTGAAAGACTCTGAAATTCTCATTCTTAGACATGAGTTCTCGATTAGTAGAATGAGTGATAGGAAAAGTAAACATTTATATGGAGTTTAGTCTAGCACTGTTCTAAGGACTTTATGGCTATCGTTTAACTTTTATAGCTACACTCAAATGCACTGATTTTACTTATGTTAAAGATGAGGTAATGAAACACAAACATTTTTAGTAACTGCCCATTGTTCACACAGCCACTAAATTGTGAAGCTAGGTTATACCTGGACTCTCTGACTCCAAAGTGAGTTGTTTATCTGGTCCGTACTCTGGGAAGTACGGCATTGACTTGTGGTCAAAATACCATCATTGTCTCCCCTAATATTACTTTACTGCTGTTACAAATAGTCATCACTGTGTCGTTAAATTAGCCCAGTTTAAAACATTCAAACAAAGAGGTAAGGAACCCAGCTAAATGAGCCAATATAGAACACAATAAATTATTATGGGAGGGAGAAAGATAAATAAATGCTTTCTCTGGACGTTTCCGCCTTTGCTTTCTCTCCTCCCTTTTTTGACAAAGTCGCAATTGTAATTATTCCACAGACACCTATGTTCCATTGCTTACCAACTTCAAATTATATACATACACGTCCCTTTACACAAATGAGAAGAGGACCAAGAGCTAGAGGGATGGGGTGGAAGAAGAGTGAAAGAAGAAGTAAAAAGAATTAAAGTGTGTTATGTATATGTAGCAATTATCCCAAAATGAATATTATCATTTTGCACTGCAAATGTGCACTAATAAAATTCAAATTTAAATTTAAAAATTTAATTTTCCTTTGGCTCTTAAACAATCTACCTCACAAATTTTGCTAGTTTTGTGATTATATTTACTTTATTTTTGTCTTAATGGCTTTAAAATATATTCCTTAGTATAGAACAATTTGCTAGTATTGCCTGACTCCTTGCTGTGGTAAACGATGTCATACTTTTCTTCCAGTACCCTCCCAGTTTCTCAAGGTCTATCGTGAAACCCAAGTTTATGACACACATATCCCATTTGTTGATAGTCATTGGCTGTGGTTTTATCAATAATGGGATTTTAAGCGTTGAAAGCTCATGAACAACACTGTTATGATTTATATGCAGTTGTTTCCCCCAATTCTTCTTGCACTCATAGGTGGGGTCTTTGGTAGATGACTGGACCATGCGAGTCATACTGGATTAGTCCACTGATTGGTTTAGTATAGTTTTAGGTATGGATGATGGATTTATTGAAAAACAAAGACCCACTATGGGTGTGGTTGGCAACAACCTTGGACTGTTTCTCCTCTGCCTTACTCCCCTGGCCTGGGGCCAGCTGACAATGCATTAAAACCTCTGAAAACTGTGAGCTAAAATAAACCTTTTCTCATTTAACTCTGGATGTCAAGTATGTTGTCTTAGCAATGAGAAAGAATTTAAGATAAGCACTATTTTTATCCATGAGTTGTTTGATTTAATTTTAGACTTGTTTAAGAGGAACTTCTTTATTATTTTTCTTCTGAGGTAAGTGAATAGAGTGTAAAATTGTTTTTCATACTTTCATAGTCAAAGTAAAGCGACCTGTATTATTTTTTCTTATAAGTTGATAGGCATTCCTATCAGTGTCTTACTGATCAAAAGTTTGGTGGAGGGTTGATTGTTATTACTCTCTTAATTTTGCCTCAAAGTATAGAAAATTTACAGACAGATATGGTAGCATATACCAGTAGTCCCAGCACTCAAAGAGACTGAAGCAGAAGGGTCAGCATGGACAACATGAAAAATTAGCAAGACCCAATCTAAAGCTAAATAATGATTTTTATTTATTTACTTTATTTTATTTTATTTTACAGATAGTAAAACCAACAAAACATAGCAGAACAAGGTCAATCAAAACAAGCAGTAAACTGGTACAGAACTTCAAAGCAAGATACTAGGAAAACAATAGCTACTATAGTATATCTTATTTATCTAATTAATTTTTTTGTTTTTTTTTTGGTTTATTTCATATTCTGTTTTTATTGGTTTTATTCTACTTTGTTTTTGGTTTGATTTTACTATACCTGATGGAATGGTCAACTATTGTGAAGATAACTAAATAATGATTTTTAAAAAGCTGGTTATGTGACTCAGTGTGGAGAGCCTGCATTCAATCTCTAGTACAGAAAAAGAAAGCATGGAGCATATCAAATTGAGTTATATATATCTTGGATTTTTCTACATGTAATCTATCTTTTATTAATTTTAGACAATGATTTTGTGGACCTCTAAAAATAAATTGTTTTCTTCATGTATGTATGCATGGCACTGAAGATTGAACCGAGGGACTTGTGCACAGCAAGCAACAGGTCTACCACTAAACTCCATCCCCAGCATGAAAAATAAATGTTTATATCAATTTTGCTTCCTACAGGTTATTTTTAAAATGTATTTCTTCCTCTTCCTTAGCTTTATTTTTAAATTCTAAACCTTCTTTTAGAAGGATGCTGTATTTCCTACATATATCACCCTAATTTCTTCTTTATTTCCATATTTTTGACTTTCGGTCTGTTGGTTTTAAGATGTAGTTGTAATTACACGTGTGCCCTTGTTTACATCCTTCCCCAAAAGAAAACCGTGCTCCACTTACAGACATAAAAGTATTTTCCTTTATGTAAATTGCACTTTGTATGAAATATTTTCTTGTGTATAAACCTTACATTCTTAAATAATTACCAAATTGCTATGATAGTACAAAGATTTCTCACATATTTACACAATGTCCTCTAATGTTCACATCTTTTTTTTCTTTTTTTTGTCTCTGCACCCTTCCTTCTCTTGGTCCCCTTACCTTTTGCAAAAGATCTATCTCCATGTCATCTCTTATCTTTTATTCTGCTTTCTCGTTTCCTTTATCTTATATCTAAGGCAAAGTTTGCAATATTAAGCTTTTGTGTCTGATTTATTTGACTTAACAAAATGGTGTCAAATTGCATAGATTTTCCTACAAATAAACTAACTTTTCCTTTTATGGCAGAACAGCGCTCCACTATGTATAAATTCCACATTTTCTTTATCTGCTCATCTGTTGATGGACATAAGGATGTTCCCAAGAGTTAGCAGTTATGTGTTGTGATGCTGTGAACATGGACTACACGTGTCACTGCAATGTGAGTCCTTAAGACCCTAACTCTTCCGGAAGACACTTAATATTTTGCACCTCAAACAACCAGCATAGCAAAGAGACAACAGACAGAATGGGAAAGAAATTTTGCCAGCTATTCTGCACACAGAGGTCTAACATGTGTAATATATTTTAAAAATGCAAAAAATTTAGATCCCCCAAAATGAAACACTCAGAAAATATGCAGCTGAAAGGAAAAGACACTTCTCAATGCGTATGTATGTGTATATATATATATATATATATATACACATACATATATATCCACCAAAAAATGTATATATCAGGAAAAGAAAAACTTTTCTAAATATTTTAATGCTCAATTTAGTGAGACATTATGAGATTAATACAAGTTACCTTTGACCTCTGCAATTACAGGAAGTACTCAAAGTGGAGGCCATGAGCTTCCAGACATTTATTAGTGTGGCAAAATGTTGAAGTGTGTGTAGTTTTTTTGACATTCTCTGCATATGAGAAAATGTTCAACATTTCTGGCCATTAGAGGAATGAAAATTAAAATACCACCATCTTATTCCAGGATGGCTGTCTTCAGGAAATCAAATAACAACAAATACTAGTTATATTGAGGGGAAAAAGTTTTACATTTTTGGTAGAAGTGTAAACTAGTACAAACACTAACATTCGTATCTTATGTAACAATGACACATTTGTCATAACTAAGTAATTAACAAACTTATAGTAGTGTTGACTAAACTGACATTTTTCAGTTTCTCTAATGATGGTTTTTTATCTGTTTCACTAAGTTGAAAACTAAGTTGGTTTCAGTCATTACATTTCTTCATTGTCCTCTTATTCATGACAGTTTTCAAGAATTTTAAAAATATCTTTAGTAGGTTTGAAGAATATTTTTATGGTGTAGAAAGTGATGCTTTAATTATATGTATGTTATATATATTATATATGTCATATGTATTATATATGTCAGGATGATGAAATTAACTTATTAGTACATCCAGCATTTAAAAAATTATGATTTTAGCAATGAGAACATTTAAAATCTTTTAGCAAATTATAAGTGTTCAACACAGTCTTATTAATTCTATAATTACTGTGCTGTACAGAGTTTGTCTTTGTCTTTCAAGATCTTTTTAGGATATAGTCAAGAACCTTTAACCAAGTAACTGGACTTCTTCAATAAGTACTGCCCAGAAATTCTACTGCATGAACACCAGCATACACAACTTTGCCTGCAAATTTACAAAATTATTTGTAATACATAAAGAAAAATCAGAAGTTATTTGAAGTTTCATTAGTAGGATATTGGTAAATAAACTGTACTCTTCATGCATGCTTAGTAGTTAGACTATAGATGTGAATATATGGATGTGGGAAGTTCTTTTAGACTCACTTCTAACTGTTGAATGAAAAAGGACAAGCCAGACAAAAATTAAAACAAAACAGACAAAACCAAGGAATAAAGTCAAATTTATATAAAAGTCAATGACAAAAGTAATCACTTCTCTATTTACATTTCAACAAATGTGCCAAAAAGAAAGACTATGTAGGTAAAGTAGACTAAAATGACCTGAGATTGTAGCTTCTTTTCTCCTACCTTAACCCTAGAGATGGGAGGAAACTAAAAATAAAGAATTCTGAATCAACTGAAATAAAAAATTAGCTTTTCCCTTGTAAAGAATTATCTGTATCTTGCAAAAGAGAGAGAACATATATCAAAATATTGCCGAGGAAACTCATAGAACAGATGCTTGAGAATTTCAAATAGAAGCAGAGGTGAGCGCTAAAGCTGCCAGTGTGTGTGTGTGTGTGTGTGTGTGTGTGTGTGTGTGTGTGTGATGCCTCCTGATTACTCACACATTGTGTGAAAGTGACACAAACTCCTGAGCCGAGAGATAAGCGGATGTCAGGATGTGCTCTTGCACCCAGGAAACAGAGTGGTCATCTAGATTTGGAATTCCCATGCTCATGCTACCAGCTCTGAACAGTCGGAAGTCTTGTGCGTCTTCTACAGTCTCCAAGATGGAGTTGGCATTCAGGGAGTGTTAAGCATAAATTTAAAGATGAACATTTACCTGCAAACCAACAGATGCTTGAGGTATTCTTAGTTAAGGAGAAACTGACAAATAGATCTAAAAACTTGCATGAAAATGAAAAGAAAATCCAATATAGGAAAAATAATTTTTCATTAGAAATACTAAGTTGGAGGACTTTCTAATTTCAAATCTAACTATAAAGCTCTTGGGAAAAGTGTTATTGATTTAAGGATGGACACGCAGATCAATGAAACAGAACAGAGAAGTCGGAAATTGTCTCACACATTTTGGCAATTGAAATTTAACACATATGTAAAAACATTTCCAGGAAAGGTGAGTTTTCAAATGACTCTGAAACAATTGGACATCCAGACACAAAAAATTGGTTTCAAAATAGGGTACAGATCTAAATAACATCTAACATTATAAGCAACTCACTGTCACACAAGGAGAAACAGTAAGCAGGGCTTCATTGAAGTTAAGAATGCCTAACCTTCAAACAACACAGCAAAGACTACTGGAAGAAGGTAAATTCAAGTTCAAAGTTTGGAAAGAATGACTTGGATTCAAAATAATTTTTATTAAAAGTTTCATGATTCAATAATAAGAAAACAAGCAAACAGAATTTTTAAGATAACCAATTTGGGTAAAACTTTACCAAATGAGATATACAGATTTGAAGACAGTGCATGAAAATTATGTGGCCATCATTCTTCATCAATACAAAATTTATAGAATTGTAGTGAGCAGCACCACAGACTTTTTAGGATGGGTAAAATTAAAAAGACTCAGCAAATCAAAATTTGGAAAAGATAGAGAAGAACAGAAGCCATCATACAACACAGACAAAAAAGTGAAGCAATATAATCACTTTTCAGTTCAGTTTTTTCTTTATCCGAGAAGTGTGTGTTCATTTCAGATGCCCATTTTTGGACTGCATCTTTAAACGTGGGAAGATCTGAAATTTTTTAGTTCTTTATACTTTCTAGGTATTAGTCCTTTGTCTGAGGGACAACTGGATAAATTGTTTTCCAACTCTGGATTGTCTTTTCACTCTGTTGTAGTATCTTTTGCCATGCAAAAGCTTTTTAATAAGATGGTATCCTAGCTGTTGATTCTTTGAAGTATTTCTGGTAGGATCTGGGTTTTATTCATGTACTCTTTCTTCACACCTATGTCTTCAAGATTTCTATCTATTTTCTCTTCCAGTAGATTTAGTGTTTCTGTTTTAATGTTTTGACTTCAGTGCATAGTGACAGACATGCAACTAGTTTTAGTCTTTGGTAAGTAAAGAGCCGGTTTTTTCCGGCACCATTTATTGAAGAGGCTGTAGTTCTCCTGGTGAACATATTTGACTCCTTAGTCAAAGATAAGGTGGCTGAATGTGTTTGTAGTTGTGTCTGCAACTTCTCGTGTGTTCCACTGATCCTCAGATCTGTTTTTTTGCCAGTACCATGCTGATTTTATCACAGTAGCTTTGTACTATAATTTCAAGTCAGGGATTGTGATGTCCCCTGCCTTGCCTTTGTTGCCCAGAATTGCTTTTACTGTTCTAGGTCTCTTACATTTATAAATGGCAGATAAATACATGAAAAAAATGTTCAACATCATCGGTCATTAAAGAGATGCAAATTAAAACAGTACTGAGATTCCACCTCACTCCAGAAAGAATGGATATTATCAAGAAATCAACCAATAACAAATGTTGAAGGGAACACGGGGAAAAAGGAGCCCTTTTCCACTGTTGGTGGGAATGTAGACGAGTACAACCACCATGGAAATCAGTGTGGAATTTTCTCAAAAAACTAGAATTAGAGGTCTTATTTGGACTACCTACTTCTCTTCTGGGTATCTTCCCAGAAGAATTAAAAACATCGTACCACAGTAGTATATGTACACCCCTGTTTATAGGAGCACAATTTGTAATAGCTAAATCTTGATAACAGCCCAAAAGCTGATCAACTGAGGAACAGATAAAAAATATATGGTCTTTTTATATAATGTAGTACTACTTGGCCATAAAGGAGGATAAACTTAAGACTTTCTAGGTAAATGGATGCAATTTGAGACCATATTCATAAGTGTAATAAATCAGATTCATATGTGTAAACATCATATTATTTCTCTGGTGTGAGAAACAGAAAAAGTAAATAAGGTTCTGAATGTACAACGGATACTGTGAAAGGGGAAGAAATTGTTCAAAAGGAAAGAGGAACTAGGGTTGGGGAGAGGGGAAAGGAAGGAAGGGAAAAAGAAAAAGCACAAGATAATTATACTGCTAGTTGCTCTCAGTTCACTGAAAGGAAAGGTTTGTGCTAATGTTGTTTGGAGAAGTTTTTATGCCCGTATCTTGTACTCTGAGTAACGACTTTGAAAATAACTACACATGGTGTATTAACTATTGTTATTTCCTATTATTTTGTTACAGAATTTTGTTTTTATTTATTTATTTTTTATATAATAAGTAATGATCAGAGTAAAGCAAAACAGAGAGAACCACATTGGGCCTCTAAGACAAGACAGAAGAGAATCCCCCATATTTGCTACATTGCCTACTGTCACCTTCCAAAGAGCTGCTCAGGTTGCTGACCAGAGGCCTGCAAAATCTACGAAACAATACTAGCAAATAGTTGCTTGATGTTCCTTGGTTGCTATCAATTTTGTCAGACCTCTGAAGCAAGGTTGCTGACTGGGGTGGGGGGGAGTGTTTGTCCCTGATTCCAAGCCCGTGCTCCGGTGCCACTTGGCCCGGCGGGCTGGGCCCCCCAAAGGGGCATTCTTGTTCACCTCTGGGGTCCCAAGAGGTGAGGCCCCCGGAAGGCAGTTCAGATGTCCAGAATTTTGTTTTACTTTTTCCATAAAATTAAAAAGTAAAAATATATAAATTCAATTTTTTTTCTAAAAGTTAAATGGCCATCCACTATATAATCTAACCATTTCAATATTAGTAGGTACCCAAGAGTCCTGGGAATATATGCTCACACACACACACACACACACACGTGCACACACACCAATTTGTTATTGTAGTACTGAGGATTACATCTGAGTCCTGCACATGGCAAGTAAGTGTCTTACCACCCCACCATTGATAGTGTGGGTTACCCAAGGAAGAAAGCACCACAAGGAATAGATAAAAAGGTGTAGTTTCTTTATATAATGGAATAGTACTCAGCTATAAAGAAGGATAAACTTGAGGCTTTAATAGGTAAATGGTTGCAGCTTGAGACCATACTTGTAACTGAAATAAATCAGACTTGCATGTGTAAACACTGTACTGTCTCCCTAGTGTAAGAAACTGAAACAATAAGATCCAAAAGATATTGTGAAAGGGAAAGAAAGTGCTCAAAAGGAAAGAAGAACCGAGGGCTGGTGATTTAACTCAGCAGCACAATCGCCTGCCTGGCAAGTGTGAGGTCATGAGTTCAAACCCTGGTACCAAACAACAACAACACCAGCAACAAAACAACTGAGATGGGGGAATGGAGAAAAGAAGGAAGGGAAAACATGCATGTATATATATGATACCTAAGATAATTGTACCACTCGTTCTATTAGTTCATTGAAAGGAGTATTGTGCCTATACTGTTGGATCAATTTTTCGTGCCTATATCTTGTAATCTGAGCAAATATTTTGAAGACAACAATATGCAATATAGTAGCTATTGTTAATTTCCTATGATTTTGTTTGAAATTCTGTATTGTTTTTATTGTTTTTATTCTCTCTAAAATAAAAAACAAGCAAGTTGTTAACAAAGCTAAAAATATAAATGGATCACCAGTTAAAAGCAACCAGAAAAATAGAGTGCATGAGATATCATTCCACTTACATAAAATTACAGAAAATAAAAATTCATCTATAAGGATAAGAACAGACCAGCTGCTGCCATAGAATTCTGGACAGAGCGAGGACCTGGAGCAAGTTGGTGAAATCAGACATGAAGCTGGGGTGTTGGGACCCTACTTCTGGTTACCATGAGCAGGGCACCGGCTTCAGTCCCCACTGACAAAAGAAGACGGAAAAAGGAAGTCGGTAAATGTGGGGGAGGGGACATACACATCTTAATTGCAGTAATGCTTTTGCAAGTATGTGTATATGTGTAAATGTATGTGTGCAGCAACTTAACACATTTTACACTTTCACTATATCATTATGGCAATTCAAAGTTTTAATATAAATGTCATGTCAGTAAAAGTTTTAAAAATACAGATGCCCATTTTCCCCACACTAAAACGTTAGATTCATTGTTCAGATTTAATATTTTAGCAGGTCTTTCATTCTCAGTAACAGTTTATTCTAATATTTATCTACAAATCAAAACACATCTTTATAGAATAGTGATTACGAAAACACCCAAGGAGGCTTTCTGTCATGCTGCAGCGAACAGCACAGCGGTGATACAGCACAGTTCAATGAGAGTGCGAAAAAGGGCCCTCAGTTTATGACCGTTTCTCACCAAGTAGGCCAAGATAATTAAGGAGGAAAAAAAACCTCGTTCCAATGTTCTTTTTTTTTTTTTTCTGAAATAACAAGATATCCATATGGAAAACATATGCCTATGGCATAAGCCCTTTACTTCGCTATATTGCAAAGTTAATTTGAAGAAAGTAATATAACTGAGTATAAAAGTAAAATCCTTAAAAATGTAAAGATTCAGGATTCCATGAAGATGCAAATGAGGAGAATAGACCGAATCAAAGTGGGCAGTATACATTTTGTAAATAATTGCTAATGAGATGAACAAAAAGTACTTCATTTTTAATTCTCATTTTCTTACTTAACAATGAGGTTAACCTCCCATCATGAATCTAAAAGATATTTCCATTCCCCACTGTGAAATATCTTTTTATATATTTGTGTCATTATTCTAATGGATCACATGCAACTTTAATATATTTTTTAAATTTTTATTATTGTAAGATCTATTGTGTATTAATTACTTTTGTAAGCTGAAAACTTTATTCTGCTTAGCTTGGAAACTTTTCACTTTGTTTATAGTCATTATTTTTTAAAAAGGCTTAGATTTTATTAAGTAAAATATGCCCTTTTAAATTCTTTTATATATTAGAAATATTTGCTTTATGTTTCCCTAATATGTTTTATTTTGGTTGGGATATAAAATAAAGATTTAAATAAACTTCTGGGGAGCTGGTGGTTTAGCTCAGCAGCACAGGCGCCTGCCTGGCAAGCACAGTGTGGTGAGTTTGATCCCCGGTACCAAAAATAAATAAATAAATAAACTTCTGCCAAATATACACAGTGGTTTCCAAGGCTGAACGGGGTATACTGCTTTACTACTGAACTAACTGTTACCATTTTTTAAAGATTGGAAGTTAAACTCCCAGCATATTCCACCCACCTGAGCTCCAAACCTAATCTCCATGAAAAGCGTCCCTTATAGTCGGAGCTGCCATTAATATGAATGCATAGTAGACGGATCTCAGGCAGGGACCCCAGCGTCCCGAGTCTGATCCCTGGAACCGGGGTGTGTCTGGAGGAGTCGCTGCTGTGCGCTGATGTTCTACCCAGAGCTGACTCCAGGAAGCAAGGGATAATTTAATCATGCCAACCCCTTACAAGCAGAGAGCTCTCTTTAAGTGGTAGGAAAAGAGGAGTGTGAAGCGGCATGAAGAAACACAAGATGAAAAGAGAAGTGAGAAGGAGGAGTCGATGACTCTCAGAGTCAGGACTCCAGGCGCCCAGGCCCACGGAGCTGGAGAGGGGCCCGGGCCTCCCTGGCCGGAGCTCCCGGGCTGGGCCCGGGGCAGCAAGGAGCGGACGCATCCACCCGAGAGCTTTCCCGGAACCCGGAGCCAAGCGGAGGCGCAGGGCTGCAGACATTTGGGATTGTAAGAGACACTTTCTCCAGCTTTGTTGAATTATTATTGACAGATAAGGATTCTATATACTTGAGATTTACCATGCAATGTTTTAATATAACACGCATTGTCCAGTGAGCATCCCAGCTAAGCGAATCAACGTGCCCTTCCCTTTCCGTCCTCACCATTTTTGTTCGTGTCCATTACGCCTCTTAAGGTCTCCCCTCCTTGCGAATTCTAAGTATAAGGTACTGTTGGCGACAACCACTGTACTGTACGTTAGAACTCCAGAGCTCATTCATGTTGTGTAAGTGAAAGTTGGTACCCAGTGGCCAACGTATTCCTATTCCCTTATCCTTCACTCTCTGCAATCACGATAACCACTGCCTCTAAGTTTTACTCTTTATTTTATTTTTTAGGGGTACATGGCAGTTGAACTCATGACTGTGCGCTTGCCAGGAAGGTGTGTAGGACCCTGAGCTAAATCCTGGACCCTAAATTTCACCTTTTAGATCCATCACAGGCGTGATGTCATGCAGTGTTTGTCCTTCTTGCCTGGTGTGTCTCACTTTCTGTGCATGTGCGTGGGTGTGTATTTGTAGACAGATACACACGCACTCCACATTTTTTACTTACCCATCAACAGACATTTCAGTTATTTCCATATCTTGGCTATTCTGAATAACACTACGTAAATAATATTCCAATGAAGATTTGAAGTGTAGATTTTTTTGATATCTAACTTTCATTTTCTTTGAACGTAGGTGGTCTTATCGTATGCTCTGTCTCAATTTTTGCAGGAATGTTCACACTGTTTTCCATAATACCTGCACCGATTTGCATTGCCACCAATAGACTCAAAGGGTGTCTTCTTCTGCACCCGTATTAACACTTGCTGTATCCTGTCTTTTTGATCCTAGCCATTCCAGCGAGTGCGAGGTCAGATCCACTGTGGTTTTGATTTACGTTACCCTGATAATTACTAATGCTGAGCTCTTTTTCCTGTACATATTGTTCATTTGTATCTCTTCTTTTGAGAAACATTGGACTCCTTTACACATTTTAATTGTTTTTACTGTTGCCATTTTCATCACGTTAGTGGTTTATATATTTTGTGTATTAACCTCTTATCAGATTCTCAGACTGAAGATGTTTTCTTTGACTCAGTAGGTTACTCCTCTGTTGAGGGCTTTACCTTCTGAGTAGAAACTTTTCAGGTTTTATGTGATAGCTTTTGTCTACAATTGTTTCCTGTGCTTTGGTGTCATGACCAAAATTGTTAACATGAACAATATCAAGAAAGTTTTCCACACATGTTCTTCTAATAGTTCCGGATACATTTAGATATTTACTCAGTATGTGGTAAATGGTGTACACAGAGAAAGAAAACTTGCAAAGGATGTATTTTTATTAGTTCTACTAATATCCATTTCAGATACTTTGGAGAACATTCTGATATGATGATCATAATATTTAATATACTTAGATTGCTTTCAGTATGTCATTGCCGATCCTTCCAGTGTAGAGCTCCACTTCCTATCCGTACTCCTCAATGCTTCACCTGTTTATAGCGTGTATAAACATAAATTCTTTGCTCCATGAATCCTGTTATTCAAAGAAACTCATTAGTTTATTCTCGTTTATGTTTTACTCTATTCCTGGATTGTCTTTTCTCCCGTAGTAGGAAGTTAATGTTTACTTTCTTTCTGTAACAATATTTCAATCTTGTACTTTTTATTTGGTAGACTGGAAAACTTGCAGAGATATAAAGAATATTAGTCATTTGTAAGATGCATTTACTGAACATCCAAAGAGCATATATGTATAAAGCCCTTTTCTGAGAACTCAAATGCCATGATTTTTTTTCTTGTACTGGAGGAAAAGTATTCTGAAATTCAGATAGTCTTCTACATTTCTCCTTTAGTAGGTGCCTCAACATACACACACATTCTCAAATGTGTGTATAAACACTTTCTGTGCCTCAAATTTCCCCCACGGTCATTTCTCTGTTCCATTAGCTCCCAATAATGAAAATGTGCTTCTTTCTGGTCTTCACCTGAATCAGCCTGGGACAGCCTGTTCTCTAAGTCTGTTGTGAGTCTATTTATGCTTATAGGCTCTCTATTAACTAACTACAGAAATAAATGCCTTTTATCCTGGATGTGATATTATTAGTTTCATTAAATATCTTTGTTTTACTGGAATATATATTAAAAAACATTAGGTAAGAACTCTGGATCCTTAAATGTTGGAAATGTTTACACTGCCTAAACCAAATGGCAGGACATTGAATATTTCATTTTGAAAAATATTTTTAAAACCAGGTTTTCTGTCCATTTGGAAATGAGATTTTGAAAGTTCTCTTTGTCACAAAAAATTCAATGTTGCACAAAACATAATGTCTTATTGGACTGGAAAGCAGGAGGATAGCAAAGAAGCAAACAGAGAGTACATGCTCAACAAGAGTGAAAACAGTCTTTAAAAAATTGTGAATAAAAAATATCCATTGGCGAATCCACTGACTGGCTGTGAGTAATACAAAATGACGGCATGGGCGTGTTATTGATGCTCTTTTCTTCCAGGTTTGAGTCAGTTAGTATCTTTCCAAGACAATTCTTCACTTAATGTCTACACTCTTCATAAAGATTAATCAAACGTGATTTCAAAATAAACCATGATACATAAGCAAAAAATTCACCATCAGCGACAGCCAACAAGAAAAGACCACTGCATGAAAATCAGATTTTGTAAGTATTTTATTGATAACATAACTGTATTAAATGCTTAATATATGCATGGTGGTATCACAGATATATAGTTATCAAAAATAATTTTACAAATGGAAACTAAATTTGCTAAATTTTGAAAACCCATAAAGAGCAAAGTAGGACTCGGGCTGGCACAGCTGGTGAGGGGTGTGCGAGTCGGTGCCCCCATCTTCTTCCGTCACCCTGGGAGGGGCAGCTGGGAGACCTGCGGGACCGTCAGTGACACTATGGGACCCTGGATAAGGTACACAGAGCTGGAGGCGTGCAAGTATTCCACGCAACACTGAATCCAGGACTCGACAGCTGGCCCAGCCTGAGAAATCCAGGAGTGATCCCAGTACCTGGGCCCTCCCACTACACCTCAGGACCAGCAACCAGCTCCGGAAGAATTCACGGCTTGGTAATCAGCTCCACGGGGTATGGGAGGATACAGGTCCCACTACATGGCAGGAAAGGCAGCCCGAATTGGAAGAATCTGGGACTCCGTAACCGCTCCTCTCTGTCAAATTTTTTCTTTTTTCTGGATTTTCTTGTTTGTATATGTGCTGCTGAAGCGAGCACTTTTCTGTTGTTGTTGTTCATTTATTTTTTCTTTTCTTTTCTTTTCTTTTCTTTTCTTTTCTTTTCTTTTCTTTTCTTTTCTTTTGCTCCATTTTCTGAAGGGCTGGGGAAAACTCCAGTCACAGAAAACTAATCCCATCATCCAAACCCAGAGACCAAGTTCAGGTAATCCCTCCAACATTCCTTCATTCCTTCTTTCCTATGGGCTTCTCCAGGTCCCCCAACCTTGTGCGACCATCCTTGTCCTCCAAACTTGTTTCTCCTTCCTTCCCAGTTATCTTTGTTTTATGCACTACCCTCCCTAAACTTCCCCACCACACTAGGTTTTCCAGGGTAAACACTTTGCATACAAACGCCTACTTTTGAATCAGTTCTGTTATATAACCATGGACTCTGCTCCTGTGGTCTAAAGCACAAAATCCATTTGTACCACAATTTAGCAGTTTCTAAATTGTGCTTGATGTTATTGTTATTGCCAGTTTTACTACCTTAGCTAGGATGTCATATTTGTTGTAATCAGTTGTTCTCCCCAATACTGGGCAGCTTGGGGGTGAGAACCTCACCACAGTCCTACACCAAAAGACTGTGGACTGAGCCAAAAAGATACCAAAATCCCACTCTTAATTAATTTGGAAGGTAGAATCTTGTGACAGACAAAACCACGAACCCCCTACACAAAGAAGATATCCATGAAGAACAGATTTTTCCTAGAGAGGCCTTGGTACTAGTGATATAACTCTGGCCAGAGACAAAATTAATGAACATGATCATATACCATTTAAACTAAATACTTTAGTTCATTCTTTCTGTAGATTCATAAAATCCTATTAAATTGGTATGCTAATTTTCATCTAAACATTTAGGTAAAGGTCAGTTTTTTCTCTGATAAAAGCAATGGTTTCAAAAGCATCTTTGTATACTCATACTTTGTTCAAATAGATCTGAAGAACAAAATCCTACAAATAAAATTGCAGAATCAAGTAGATTTGTCTTGAGCATTGGATTTACCAAGCACCCTCTTTTATTTTTAATGTTACCAAAATTCTCTATTAGCAGCTTAATTTGTTTTGAATTATTAAAATTATGCTCTCTTCTTATTCTAGGTTTACAAATTCCTGTTACAGGAGCTGTGCTAAGTGATTTCTCACTGCCCTTCTAAGTCACCTTTCCACCTGTTCCCTCCATGGTACTGTCCTGGGACCTGGTAATTGGGTTTCATCCGAAAGATAATGGCAGAAGATAAGTTTGGAAGACAAGTTTTCCAGGTATTTGTTTCCCCAACTTCCTTGCTGCAAGGTTGATTGGGCTGGCTGACTCTCTCTTCCAGTGATTAAACCTACCAACAAGGTAACATTTCTATGTGGCTACATTTCTCCCAGGTTCTGTTATTTCAACCACTTCTTTCCCCTACAATCCTAGAGTTGTTCACAAATTCAGGCTCTTACTAGAGGCACAGTTTTTAGTCACTGCAATATGATGTGGCCATATCTTTGTAAATATTCTCTCTATAAAAATTACATAGTGTGTTTCTTTTCCTTGCTACTGAGTTGATCACACACAGATTTGAAAAACATCGTTAATTGGGGACGGGTTGTTACTTGCCATGACCCACATGGCCCTCAGACTTCCTGGGGTGAGGACCATAAAGGGTGGCAAGAAGGTGAAGAAATAAAAACAAGACACAAAAAGCTGGGAGCAGGTGAAGCCCTCTCTCCTGATGGGAGGAAAAGAACTGCTCAACCATCGCAGTGCATTTATTTATACACTGGGGAGGTTGATGCCAGTTTCAACTCCTCTGCTTTGCAACTTCCTGTAGTGCACATCAGCACGTCTTCTTCTTGAAACAGGAACACCTCATTTACTTGTCTCACGTGGACTCTCCGTTTTCTCAGGGCCAGCCTTGCTTTAGCCCCTCTTGTGCTATTGATCTCCAGCTTCAGTCGCTCCCCACAGTTGATTGAATTGTGTCCTGTAGAAAGGTCTGTTGGAATCCTCAACTCTGTTACTTATGAATGTCACCTTATTAGAAAATAAGATATTTGCAAATGTAGTCAAATGGGTCATAGAATGGGTCCTAGTCCAGTATGCACAGGTATCTCTGTAAGAAGCTAAAAGATAAATCAAACTCACCTGTGTAAATATGGTATTGTCTCCCTAGTATAAAAAAACTGAAAGAGTAATAAGATCCAAAATGTACAATAGATATTGTGCAAATGAAAGGGAAAGAAAGTGCTCAAAAGGAAAGAACAACTGGGACAGAGGAAAGGAGAAAAGAAAGAAAAGATATATGTATATTGGTACACATACGTATTTGTATATATGTATATATATATATGCAAGATAGATAACTGTACTAATATCTGTAAGTTTCTCAAAATGAACATTTTGTGCTCTCATTGTTTGATTGTTTGATCATTTTTTATGTCCTAATCTTGTAATCTGAACAACTACTTCTAAGATAACAATATGCAATATATTAACTACTGTTAATTTCCTATTTTTTTGAAATTTTGTATTATTTCTATCCTTTTTTTGTTTTCATTTCTAAAACAAAAATTAAAGACGCCGAAAGAGAGAACATCAGGCAGTATGCCTTATAATGATGCAGGCAGATATTAGAGTTACACAACAAAAAGACGAATATTGTGTAGCAGTAAATGCCCCCCACCAACTCAATGTCCTTCAGTTTCTCTTAGTTGCCCAGGTAACAGTTCCTGTTACTTCTGATTCTTAGAAATGACTGGTCATTGTGGTGCGTAGCTGGCTGCTATGGCGCATGTTGTAAAAACCAATGAAAGACAGTCAAGTATTCTGCTTTTGTACTTCCTGCTTACTTATCCCATATAAACTCCAACTACCAAGAATCAGGGCCTGACATTTTTATAAGGATTTGTTCCTTGCTAGTGCCCATCAACATAAATAAACCTACCTCCAAATCCTGTGTGTCATTTCAGTGTTTCCATTTGCTGCTGAAATTGGTGGTAATTAGAAGAAGCCAGAAGAAAAAAGAAAGCATTCTGCTATGTAGTCTCAGGAGGAACACAGTTCTCCTGATACCTTGATTTTGGACTTCCAGCTTCCAGGACTGTGAGAAATTAAATTCCACCTGTTCAGCTGTGTTAGTTTTTTGCTGCAATCATAAGACACTATCACAGGGGAAAGGGACATGGGATAGCACAACAGTCATCTTTGTCATGTGGTGGCATTGTATGTAATTATTTACAATATTGGATTAGGATGAAGTGAACATAAATTGTAAGTTTTGGGAAATCAAGAAACTGTGAAATTTAGGCAACGTGTTGAGTGTAGCTTTTTAAAAAGCATATATGGTCCTACAGAAGGTGACAGCTATTGCTATTATACACAGAAATGAAAACACCGTTTGAGAGTTTCAAAGAAGTCACGTATTTCCTGTCATCACTGGAATATACGGCCCACAATGCTAAGCTTGACTGATCTGCAGAGTTGCAGTAGTAAGTCCTCAAATGTTCCTAAACTTCTAGGACATTTTGTCTTATGAAATGCCACCGAAAGGCCTCCGTGTGGGGAAGACATTCAGTAATAGGTGAAAAAAATGTCGATTGCTAGAGCAGGCCCAAGGCAGCTGCAACTCCTGAAGTTGCTAGGCTGGTGTGCCACAGGGCCCATGAATCTGACCTGTGAGAAGACCACGAGCCCGAGTAGCATTAGACATTTAGTACTTGTGACACAGGGCACCGATGAGCTTCATGTTCGCTGTGGTCCTCCTCGACCCCAAGTCCCACTGGAGCGCTGCAGAAGCTGACACCAGTGGGCACTCGGCACACAGTGAATCTGAGTCCTGCTTAGGTACGATAGGCACAGGAAGTGCCTAACCCTTTAAGGGCACTGCCAACAAGCTTGACTAATCATTTTTTCCAAGGGAAAGACATTACCTTCATTATCCTGACCAGAAAACAAATCCACTTCTAAACCTAAGAGCGACAACACCTCTGGTTTGAGAAGGTGCTCCCACTGTGTGTCCACACGGCGGACGGATGTCTCCTGCTGCCCGAGTCATCTGCGCAGTGGAAGTTAGTGAGGCCCGGCCTCAGCCACTGCAGCACAGTTCAATGAGAAGGTGTTCATGGTGGCAAGAGCAGTAGCTGTGCACAGACTCTAGAATTTAATTTCCTCCTCTATAGGCTGCTGATTTCTACAATTATTCAGTGTTCAACCCATGAACATAAAGCACAACACTAAGCAAACTTTCCTATCATATCTAAGAACGTTTCTTTGGAGAACAAACGGCCACATTAATGATATCACTGTCCTTCTATTATGGGGGAGAAGACAGCGGTGCTTCTTGACAAGGACAGGATTGTTCTCGCATTTCCCACCTTCCCTGACTGCAGTTCTACCAGTGCCCCATCATGGATTTTCAAAATGCCTTATACATGGCTGTCGTAGTCAAGGTTTGTAAGGGAATAGATTTAATACAGGACACAAAATTCATAGGATTCTTTTATAATATTCACCCAAAAAGTCAAACACAGAGAAGTTCAAGAGTTCTGTTCACACACTAGAAACCCGGAGTCTAGTTGAAGGCCTGGATCCCATGGCAATGTCCTCCATGAGTACGTCTAGAGGCCTAGAGCCCATGACAACGTCTCACGCAAGTTTGTATTGAGGATCTTCACTGGGGCAGTCCCAAGGCCAGGGATGGAAGCTAGAAAGTCTGTACCAGTGGTATGAAGGATCTGTGCCAACAGACTGAGGGATCTGCATTCGAGCCAGGAAGTGATGCTTAAGGTTAGGACCAGAGCTCCCCCGAAGAGAACCACAGCCATCCTCAGTGATAACGAGGACCTGAGCTCCTCCAATGATGAGAACAGCAAAGTTCATATCAGGAAAGCCAGCATGACAAGCTTCTCCAGGAGACTCAACAGCAGACCATCCTCCCCTCCAGTTCTCATTTTATGTTGTTGGCAACTATCCTCAGGTGGGCCTTCAACAAAAACCATACTAACTCAGTTCAGCTGGGTGTTCCACGTTGCCTATTAGTTAATCCACAACAATTGTATTTTGACAGTATTACCCCTATCGCCTGCAACAATGGGCTTATACACACAGAATTCACTAGTGTCCCAGGCACCCCATTACCAAGATACACTGGATTGAAACAACTCACTTATACTCTGCTTGAGAGGGGAAAAAAACCCTGCAATGTTGGAATTTTAGACCGAAGAATAAAGTACAGAATCCAGTATTTATTACCATTTCCAGGATAGTCAGAACACACAGGTCCAGCCAGTACCCAAATAGAGGTTATTACACAAAACACCAACTAAAACTTTTAATTGTTCTACAGTTTTGGGATCAATGGAATTGGAAGTCTCAGTGTGCCTGGGGAGAAGTGCACTTCCATTAGGAAAGAAGAGCTCTTTTTAAAACTGAAAGCTGCAGGTGCTTCTGGTTATTTAGGGCTGTTCACATTGCTAAAGCAATAGGTGTGGAGGTCAGATGACTCCAGGGACCAGCATAGTTACCCCGATTATCAGATGAAATCAATGGGCACTAGCCAACCAGGGATAGAGTCCAGGGGACTTACAGGACACCATACACATTTCATTGATCAATAATCCTGTTCAATAGCAAATCACAGCAATAGGGTACACACAGATGCAACAAAAACTCTGATCCAGGTGGAACAAAGGTTTTGTAAAGATTACCACCTTGCCAAAGTGCTGGCCACAGTCAGGAGAACGTGGAGTCCCCTTGAAGAAGAAGAGGCAGTCGTCAGCTTGGCATCGTGTCCAGCTGCAGAGCTGAAGACAGCCGAGGCCTTGCCCTATCACTTCGGTTTTCTTCCTTTTCTCTTAAAGGTCTTATCATAAAAATACTGGAAGCACCTAATATTTCATTTCAAACAGAGATATGACAGAATGGATGACACGCCCAGACAAACTGGCGATCGATGCCTCCCTCCCCTCCTGTGGAATAATACAAATTGCATTCTGGACAAAAGAAATCAGTGGATTCTGACAGAAACATTGGGGAATGTACCCAAATTTCTTCAGGTTTTTTTTCCCTATAAATTATTTTTTCACCAGTATCTACTCTTGGAGACTGACTTTAATGGTCAGCTTCATAAATCTTCTTGCCTTTTAGTCTAGTTGAGGATACCACAGGTTGGTTTCATCTCTCACTCCAGAGCGTCCACTGCTGATGCCAAATGAGGCCTCCAAGTATCAAGAACTCTCTGAGCAAAGATGCGATTATTGTGCTAACCTCAAAAAGGGTGAACAGTCTTGGCATCTCAAATAAAGAGATCAGGGCATATTTCACTTCTAGGGTTTCAGCAGCGAGGCTGAGTGGATTCACATGGTTCACTGGCCAGTGCGCTTCCAATACTTCAGCCAAGGTCGACTGCACGGTTTTGTTAGAACACAGCCCACGGGGACAGACCTGCATGTTTCCCAGTTGGCAGCCCTCACCTGACCAGGCCTGAAGTGTGCATTTCCAACAAGCTCTCATGGACAAGAATGCAGACGTAGAGACCCGGGTCTAGGGCACTGTAAATGCCTGTGCTCTTTGCTAATTTCTCAAACTGGGATGCAGGTCGAGAATTTTGCCGTCTCGGGGTAGGCAGGGCTTTCCAACAAGTCATGATGGAAAGGGCACCACGCTCTACATGGAGCAGTAATTATTTTTTTTTCCTCTAAGGAATTTTATGTGTGATTCTGCAGTCGAAGGATTCGTGCTTTAATTATCCTCACTTAATGTCTGCATGAAATTTTCAGATTGTGTAATCTATGTATTACCTGGTAACCAGGGATAGTAAAATATATTTCTAATGGCTTGCCTTAAAAGAAAATGAGATCATGCTTATAAAGACCTTAGTTGAGGGCCGCAGATACAGCTCAGTGGCACAAGCACCTGCCAGGGAAGTGCGAGGTCGTGAGTTTGATCTTATTTGATTGCTTGGCATTGTAAAGGCTCAAGAAATATTTGCTGCTGATATTGCTGCTGATACATGAGCTTTTACATCACAATTTTCTCATGTACAATGTGGATAGCAATTCACAATGTGGATAGCAATTCATTATGTGTTTTAAATATTGGCAATGTTTTAGGTAAGGCTCAAGGTACAGTGTGCAAAACGGAATTAAATAAATGCCTCTTTTTCTGTGAAGGTCCCCAAAGAAGCATCTTTCTCTAATCTGGAGCTGCCTAAACATGATTGATAATGCTTTTCTTTCTTTTCCTTATTCCTGTAATAGGTTTAACTTAGCCAAACATAAAAAAGAAAGATACTTAAAGGAGAGAAACGAGATGAGTTTAGAAAGTTTAGAAAAATAGATAGGACCACAGGATATTATGTTCAATGAAATAAGCCAGAAAAACAAAAACAAATAATGGAAGCTAAAAATCAGCCAACCTGAATATAGATCAGTGATTAGTAGTAATTATGCAGTGTGAGTGGTGGAGGAAGATATACATATAGAGAAGCTGGGTTTGATCAATGCAGGTACTATGTGTGTATGGAAATATCACACTGAGCTCCATTTGTATGGAAAATTAGTAGGTGTTGATTAAACATCAAAAATGAAATGAAGTTGTTTTTAAAAATTACATTCTCAGTAGAACCTTTTTGTAATTCTTTATATTGAGTCAAGAATCATTAATTTTCTCTGGCCCGCTTTCTAAATATGGGGTTCAAAGATGTGCTGATTCCTCTTGTTTTTCAGTAATGAAGCTGGAAATTCTGAGGACTACCCCTTCTTCAGGAAGCCCCTGTCCAAAAATTTTGCAAATATGCTCACTTCGGCAGCACATATACTGAACATTTTGCAATGATAACGTTCTTTTTCCTTCATGAAGATTTCCTCATTAAGGAAATACATCAAACAGGGCTTCCAGTCAACTGGGTCTGGTAGTTATCATACCAGTCATTACTAATGCCATTCAATTTTTGTGGGACGAAATATGAGATTTTGTGAATTTTGTATGTGAGAAGAATGCAGAATTTTGCAGTTAATCTTTTTCTGAGGTATTTGACAAGTTATGAGGATTTTGCATTGCTAACTAGCTAACTCTAACCATTAACCTTTCTCTCAACCTTACTTCCAAAATATTCTGATTCCTACATGACACAAATAACTAGGACATTTAGAAAGCAAACATTATTTTAACATTAGGTGAACAGATATGATGGGTGAAAATGAAAAATAAATAGGTTAATTACCAAAATAATTCAGGGGTTAAAGTAATACGAAGTACAAAATTTGTTATTGAGCTGTGATTCAGACAATAGCCTTAGTGATGATTTTGTTTACAAAGGTCATATGATATCATTTTAATCTTTAAAATATTGTGATACTTTTATTTTTCCATCTAGTCAAAGAAGAATGGACAGGGTGATGTATACCATCCCTTTTAGGTTTGAAATTATTTCATTAGTTCTTTTCACAAAATTTTGTATCTTTAGCAGCATCTTGGCAGATACTAGGAATTTGGAAAAGGTTCTAACTATGTTAGAAAGAGGGTTGCAGTCTCTTCTTGTTGCTTAGAGGGGGTCCTGCAGAAAACGCATATGGCATGAAATCCCCTCATTTATCAGGCACAGAGTGATGTGGAAAGATGAAAGGCAATGGCTTGGAAGAAGACTTAGGAAGGGTTTTACACACAAGGCTAAGTGTGAGGCCTCATGAAGAGAGAGGGAGAGGAAGCTTTTAATGCAAAGGAAGCATCGAACTCCAGGGGTTTTGAAAGGATGTGAGGTGCCTGGAATGGTAAGCTCATAGTAGGTGCTCAATAAAAACCTAAGTAGTAAATTGTGGAAGATACAGTGAGAGTGGCAGAGTTGCAGGAAGACTGGTCTGTGAGGAGAGTGAGGTCCACGGCGTGAAGCCTTTGTATGACAGGCTCTCTATTTTCACCTCTGTGGGTGGGAATGACCAGATAAGTTTGGTTTCAGAAGTTATATGAAATCTGATTTGGAAAGAAGTCATATTGGAGCAGGCAAGACAATTTTGAAAATTTCTTAAGAATATTTTAAGGGTATTTTTCCAGGAGTGGGTATGGCTCAAATGACAAATTATTTAAGATAAATGTATTAATCAAGTAGAAAAATGGTGTGCATATTGCCAGGACCACAGGCTCCATCCTTCTTGGTCTCCCATCTTGCTCAACTAGCACTCCCCAAACCATCGTTGTGCCACGATGCCAGCTCTGGATCTGGCTGTTTTGCCATCTTTTAATCAGCAGGAGGAGTAAAAGGAAGAAAAATAGAGCATTTTTTTTCCTCAAAGGTTGCTTCCTGTGAGGTATTACAGTTCCCCTAGGAAAAACAGTTTTATCGCATGAACATCAGAAGCCACAAAGAGGATAGGAATACAAAGATTTTATTCTGAAAGCCATTGGTCTGGTAAACTGAAGCTTTGGGTGCCTCGAAGGACTAGAAACACCGGCAGTCAGCGGGTAGAAAAGGCAGCACACTGGGTAAACTATCTGAAGGACTCGTCAGGAAGACCTGGGAAACCGTCCAGTGTGAGTGTGAGGACCTAACGCGAAGTCCCTCGGTGGTTCCGTCTTGTCCCGTCGTGTGGTGAGGGACACTACTCATCGTGCCGAGCCTAAAATGAAGGTCAGGACGGCAGGGACTCGTTCTGCAGTCTGTGTGGAAGTATAATGATAGACAGCTGCAGTCATCCAGAAAAATAAGGAAGTAAATGATCTGAGATGGAAATTAGGAAGAAGATGCGTGAGTGGGCCTGGTGTTTACCCGGGGCGGGAGGCTCAGAGCAGAGGTCTCACTGGCTCCCACTCCACACCACGGACTACCCTGCGGGCGCTAATTCGTTTGTTGTTGTAATCACCCACGCGGCCCCCTCCCACCTGCGCGGACATAGCGCCTCCTGGTCTTCCCGGGACACCGGGGTTCCCGGAGATGGCTCACAAGGCCGATGGTCATTTTTAGCTTTAGGTCTTCATTTTGCTAGTATCACCTGTGAACAATCAAAATGTAGGTTAATATTTTCATACTCTAAATGTTATTTTGTTAGTGGCAGTCTTTAATTTTTAAGTAATATCCCCTGCCTGTAGCAGGGGATTTATTTGACATACACATGAACATATTTGGCTGCCAGCCAAGCCCTTCATGTAGTACAAAGACAATCTTCTGCTTAATTTTTGAATACATATATGTGCACGCATGCCTTTTTTTAGGGCATCCACTATAAAATATGCCCTGACTCTTTTAGAACATTGCCACATTAACACGAGCAGGGTTTAATTGCCCCAATTGGGAGAAGGCATTTTAGAAACCTTTTCTTTTGAACTGTACTAATTATTCTCACGGGTGCATGTTTAGCTTTTTATCCAATTTTGAAACGAGGGTGCAAGGAATCAGGGCCCTTTAACCTCGGAACGCGCCATCAGCGCGGGAAGAGCGTCGCCGCGGTCCCACGCCCTCCCCGGGGCCACGCGCGCACTCAGCGGGGACCTCGCGGCCGCGGCTGGCTTTTGTCACGCGTCGCCTTGTGTAAGGTTACGTGTCACCCAAGATTTCTAACTCTGGAAGTCTAGCGGGTAAGGAAAGACATGGATTTAAAACACCCCTCCAGGCTCTACAATGTTTACCCACGGAGTATACTTTGGTTCCGTGTGATTACAAAGACGAGAAAATTTAAAATACGTCATGATCTATTTGATAGCACAGAAAGAGAGCAAACAACTAGATTAAAAATCATGAAAAGTAATTCAACAAGCAGAATCGAAAGCAAGATGTGAGCTCTTCCTTCAGCAATTATCCCGTCTTAGGTAAGACAGGCCGGGTTATCATTTGCTGAATCTGGAAACAGTTTGACCCGCTCTCCTGAACGGGTCAGCGTATGACTGTGCGGCTCCGGCCTCAGCGTGCATCAGAGCCCTGCCGTTACAGGCTCTGCGTGTGTGCACTGCGGGGTCCTCCTCCCCAGACTTCTGAGCCAGCACGGTCACTGCCCAGGTAAGGGCGTTTCTGGCCACCCCGCCCCCCATGCTGATGGGCCTGGCAGGAGGTGCTGTGAACGTCGCTTCTCTTGTGAGCCACGTGTCCCGAGAACAGGCTGCTCCGCCTAGCACCTGTGAATCCAGTTCAGGGTGGCATAGCGCATGTGAAGCTGCATGGGCCTTTCTATTTAATTTTATAATGAAAAATCTTCTCGATAATTTTTCAGACGTTCTGAGAGAGAAGACCTCTGAAGGTGTTTCTTTGAAACTCTAGTAATTCATATAGTCTTCTTTGACTCAGGTAAGTAAATTAATGACAGTACCTCCACTGAATACTGCCAGGAATTTAAAAATCTTAAACCCACAGTTTACCATTTTACGTGAATGAGGAGGAGGAGGACTAAGGGTACGGATCAGCGGCAGAGCTTGTGCTCCGCACGTGCGAGGACCTGTGTCTGACCTGGAACATCTGAAACAAAATGAAAGTTTTATTGTTAGATAAATATTTCACTTATTGTATTGGCTAAATTTAGTTTTTTGTTTTACAACTTTTTGTATGAGTTGTGCTTAAAAGCAAGTGTTCTTTCCGCTTCTTATGGTAATTGTTTTCACATTTATTGTGATGAAGAGTTGTTTGTAATAGTGAATACAGAAACTTCTTGTACTTAATTCTTTGGGTGACTATCATAAAATAATTCGGTAAATTATCTGTCTCATATGTAATTATCTTCCTTGCAATCCCTGACTACAACGCATGTTACTGCTGATGAGACCGGAGTCGTAAAGTAGGGCAATGCACGGACAGAGGAGAAACATTTCCAGACAGCGCGGATGCTGAATGCACTGGTCCTGAGGCTTAGGTCTTCTCACTCACGAAGAAGTCCAGCAAATCTGCATCTTAATGAGCTGCACAAACCATGTAGAAGATAGAGTTAAGAGTTACAGGCATCAGATCATGTATAGTGTTACAGGTAATGAACCATTAGTTTGCATTTTATTAGACATAAATTAGAAATCCACTAAATTTTTCTTTTAAACAAATCCATGGTGAGATTGGAATTGTTAAAGAACTGATTTTGATTACGACAGGTAGGACATGAGAAGAATTAGTCAGCCAGTAAAGAGGATGGTTGCACAATTTATAAGACATAATTATCATGCTGCAGTAGAATCTAGCACAAAACATGTAAAAATTTAGAAAGGAAGAATTGTTCAAATAAAATATTAGCTTCTTTAAAAGTCAAAATTCAACTTAGGTAATATTTTAGTAATTATAATTAGGGAAATATTATGTTCATTGTTTCCCCTAACATATCTTGCTTGACTTAAGGAATAAAAATTTATTACAGTTTACTGGAAGAAGATTGACTTTGTATAAATACATTTTTATTATAAATGACCTCTGCATAAGCATTGTTGTATAGGCCAATGCAAACATACACATTGACAATTTATTAAAGATATCTTTTGTAATAGTTACAGTGAACTTTGATGAATTTAGTAACATTTTTCAACATGTAGAATTTTTTAAGAATTCACTAGCTGATTAAAAATCAATAAACTAATCTCACTTTAAATTCATCTGTAACATTTAATGATACTTTGCTATATTTTACTGCAGCTCCAAAATGATATAAAGACCTCTATTATGAAGTTGATTTAGGCCTTGTCTACTCTAAATCCTCCAATGAAAAATGGTGGTGATATGTAGTGTTTTCCCAGTGTATCTTAGAACCAGGAATAAAAGTGTTTCCTAAACAAGAATGAGTTATGGGATTTAATTCCAGCTCTGGCAATGATTCATTGGGTAACCTTGGGAAAGTTACTTCAACACTCTCTTGTGGTTTCCTGGTTGTAAATGGGGATATTAACCACTTTCCACAAAACTCCTAAGTCTGACTTACGGGAGAGTAGTTGCTTACTTCATATTTTAAAATACAATTGCAAACTTTCTCATGAACTAAATATTTTGCAGTAAGTACAAATAAGCAAGCTGAAATACGTACAACTGAAAACATTTTAGGAAATTTTATGTCCCAAGTCCTAAGTTATATGAAATATTACAAAATGAACATAACACAGCTGATTTCGAGAACACTCTTTTAAGGCAATGATATAGGCTCAAATGAAGAATAAATTTATAAACATGGTACATGTTACCAAGAAAGACTGACCACTAGAATATAAGAAGCATGGGATAAGAGGCATCATCTCTTTTGCTCAGTACTTTTGAGCTACCAGTGACCCAATTACACTTTCAAAAATGTAGGTCATTCAGTATTTATCCACTTACTAACTGGATATTTATTGAATTTTTTCATGTACCAAGCATAATTCCAGGGCAACAGATAGTAGAGTGTCATTCAGGTTTCCAAAACTACGATAAAATACCTCAGATAATCAATTTAAAAGGAAAAATACTTTATTTTGGGTTACAGTTTTGGAGAGTTCAGTCCACGGGTATTTCTCTCTGTTGCTTTTAGCTTATGGCAGCCAGTATATCATGAGAAAAATGCATGGGGCAAGGGGACTATTCAGCTCATAGAGACGGAGAGAAAGATACCTGAGTGGCAGAAAATAAAGAGAATTTATTACATAGGGTTTGGAGGACAACTGCCTCAGGTCTGATATTACAGTAGATCAGCAGGACTAGCCAAAAAATTTGGATTTGATGCAAATGGGGAGTAAGGCATAGGACCCTCACTGAGTTTCTTGGCCTCCAGTTCTGATCTAGTAATCTTCGAAAGATGCTGACAACTGAAACCTCAGGCAGTACAGGGCTCAGGATCCAAGAATGTGAAGGAGCCCAGGTGGGAGCTGGTGGAATTGCAGGGTCAGCTGCTGCTCCACAAATGAAGTGGTCAGGTGCATGAGGCACAGGGCACCTGACACTGCACTGGCCCAGAGTGTGGAATGGCAGCTGCTTCACTGCACCTCAGTATGTCACATGAATTCTTCTTCCTGAAATTCTGAAAAATGTAGCTGTAGTTTAGCCAAGTGGCCCCAGTGAAAAAGCACCCACACAAAGGACACATCATAGATACTGTGAGAATTTCTAGGCCTTCAAAACAGGAACTCCTATAGGAGTTATTTCTTATATCTTATTTCTAGAAACTTCAGGAGAATATGCTCCAATCAAGAAGGAGAACAACCCAACATAGGACTATAATCCAATAGGCACATAGGAAGCCAAGCATGGTGGTGCATACCTGGATCCCTGCTACCTGAGATCTTAAGCAGCAGGTTCCCTTGAGCACAGGAATTTGCAGACAGATGAGGCAATACAGCACGAACATATGTTTTAACAAATTATGCAGAATTCAGAACACGGAGCGTCAATACCTCAAAGAGATATGAGAATTTCTAGAAAATCTCATGTACTAGGATAGTGATGGTGAACCTTTATGAGATGAGTGCCCAAACTGTAGCCCAAAACACATCTACTTATCGATGAGTGCCAACACTGCAATTAAACACAAATACTGAAGTTTTAGTTTAGAAAAACAACTCCTACACTAATATCTTTTGTCTAAAAAGAAAAACACAGTAACACAAGTGCCACAGGTTCACCACCACTGTTCTAGAATGTCTAGTATTGATTGGAGCAGAGGATTCTAGGAGGGGAGCATCCAGAAAAAGTATTCCAAAAATTGTAAACATCCCAAATATGCTTCAGCTATGTTAAGAGAAGTGCCAACAATCTGAAAGACTTTAGAAATAAATTTATAATGACAAGCATAAAAATAAACAACAATATAAAGCACACTAGATAAAAATATAGTGACTCAAATGTGGTTAATTTTTAAACTCCAGACTGTTATTGAATATTAATCAAACAAAAATGATAAACATAGTAGAAAACTAATTTAAGAGCCTGGTGAGTATTTCACATAGAAAGAAAAAAAAAACACTGAAAAAAAAAGTCATGTTATTTAGGACCATGGTGGCAAATCACAGAAGAAACATCTGAAAGAATGGAAAGTGATTATCAGTGTGGAGCAGTGGGTTGAAGAGTTTTGTCAGACACCTTGTTGAACACACTGAGCTTTAATATTATAAACTTAAGATACTGCTGAAAATTGGGGTGGTCAGAGAGCAAAGAAGATGTGTGACATACGCTATGGAGAAGGAGCATCCAGGCTCTGAGAGCATACAGAAGTGAAGACATGGTCAGAAAAGAGTGTGAGGGTGCAGAGAAGATGGGTGGCCAGGTAAGTCTGCAGCAGGAAGCTGAGAGTTTCGAGAGGCGGTCAGGGCAGAGGTGCAGGGAGCCGAGGAGTCGTAGTGACGGGGCTGCTGTCGGGGCCTGGGCTTCTCAGAGTCCGAGACGCAGAGGCGTTTGCACTGGGACATTCGGGGAGGGGATGACTGTGCAGTGGGAATCGTAGTATGTTCCTGGCCATGGACTTCCTCAGCAGTTCGCAGTGACAGAAACAGTTCTATCGGGAGACGCTGAATAGCAAATCAGGGGCAAGGCTAAGAGACGCATGCAGATCTCACTTGCAGTTCTTCCAACAGGCAGGTAGTTGTGTGCTCAGTGTATTTCTTCTGGAAAACAAAACCTATGGTGAGCTTCTGTGCAGAGAACTGGAATAGAGAAAATAAAGATGGAAACAAAATAGAAAATAAAATACACTTAAAATCACAAAACATTGTCCAGTCCCAGTGGTTAGCCAATACTCAGAATAATAGCTGTGCTAATAAGACACAGTGGCCACCATAAGAATCCAATTCTCCTGACTTTGATCTGGTGCGATGACTAGCACCCTTTGGTGAATAGACCTTTAATATATTCCAAAGCACTCAATTAAACTGACATGCAAAAGGGGTAAACATCAGGTGGCAAGTGTAAGATTCCAGAGCTTCTGCAGAAGAGACTTCTATAAACACTGAAATTATCTTGAAATAACTTACTTGCAGGTATTATTTTCAAAGAACATGATTATTTATATAGCAATGTTCTGGCAGAGAGCTACATACCACCACCTGCTTTCCTCTCTCTACAAACAAGGGCAAAATACTGATGTTAGTTTGCAATTAACCACTTTGATCTACTTCTGCCAATGCATTCTTCATCATCTTTGTATTATAATACAAGCAGCACCTCTGAATTGAAGGCATTTAACTATAGAAAAGAACATAAACACACACACTGAGAGACCAGGAGTAAACTAGCAAAATCGGCAGCAAACTCTAAGAGGCTGCTTTACAGCATTAAAATACAATATGGCTTCAATCGGTTCAATTAAATGTCTTTCACATGGCTTCAATCAGCTCAACTAAATGTCCCATGCTTGCTTTGGCCTTAATTTTCAAGAAATGTAAAAAGATTCTGTGGATTACTGGTTGATGCCACTGATAAAAACCACAGCATGAGTCCCTGAATCGCTATAATTAATAACTTCATGCAATATCCTTGTAAAGTAAGACAAAAATAAAATTTGGAAAGGAGCAAAACCAGAAATTAGCTATTCATTTAAGGTGAGGGTGAAAGCAAAAGAAAAATTGAGATAAAAGTCGCCTGTGTTGACCAAAATCAACTTTGTTTGGATAAAATAACAAAAGCCAGGAAACAGATATTTGTTATTCCTATAATAAGGTTCTCAAAATGAAGTCTCACAAAAATTGTAATGTAAGAAAAGGGCATCTAAACTTAACCTTACAATTCTCTTTGTTATTACAATGAATAGGAAAATGAAGGTGCAAAATGTTGCTTAAATTATGGTGATTGAAATCATAATATTCATGGTTTTTGTACATATTATATAAAGCAAAAATTATATCTTTTCTATAGTTTTGTAAGCTGTATTATGCACTATATAATACAGAGTAAGCAAACAAGAAATAAGGGTAAACCCATTATCAAGGCCATTGCCACCATGAACAAAATTAATAGGCTCAATCCAAATGAACATGTCCTTCATTAACCTTGAAATTTAATACCACATATGAAAGAAATTAGATAGCAACATCACTTCTCATAAGCTTTAAACGCCAGAAGACCCTTTGGAAGGAAAATTATATGAAAATGTCTAAAGAGAAATTTGTAAACCCAGGAATTTCCTGAGTTTTTTTTAAGGTCTTTGGGTATCAAGAGCATTCATGACTTTCTAAAATTTTTTTGAAATAAAAATTTCTATGAAGGATTTTATTTTCTCATAATAAAAAACATGATTATTAAGGTCTAACCCTCCCTTACCTTTCTAACAACAATTTTAATAATATGGCAAATAAAATCCATTTACAAGATTTTCAAAGGAAAAATTAGGTAAGCAATGCAAAACAAACATTTGAAAATTAAGGGAAGACTTGCATTGGCAGAATTAAATCATGACCAACAGAATAATATGCTGAAATTTTAGAACTTCAAGGTTAAAAACAAGCAAAGAGAGGGCAAAACATTCATGAATAAAATAAAGATCACATTGGCATCTGTCTTGGTCACTTTTCTCTCATTGCTGGGACAAAATACCCAACACCCAAAGTGAAGGAAAGAAAGGTTTATTTAGTTCACTGTTTGTGAAGGTTTCAGTCCATAATCAGCTGGCTACAAGGCAGGGTGGCATGGCCCAGGGACAACACTTCAAGGCAGCAGTCATCAAAAGCAGCTAGAGCAAAAAGGAATAAGAGAAAGTAATTTTTCCTCCCTTATATTGTACACAAGCCGCCAGCCAAGGCAAATGTAGCACTCATAAAATCTCTGTGCCCTCCTCTTGCACAGGCTGAGGATATTTACAAAATAAGTATCCTGGCTCCCTGCTGAGTCTTTTATTAAACTTATGAACTTCTCAAGTTGACACAACATATCAGCCATATCAGCATCAGATATTTGCCTTACTGACCACAGTGGTAGTTAAGCAGGGACCAGTGAGAGCCCGCGGTGAGGGGACGTGGGGACACTCCTGGCATCTCTGGCAGGCTTCCCAACAAATGACATCTGTGGCCACATGTGGAGATGAGAAACCCGAGGTTCAAAGAGTTGCAGTAACTTCTACAAGGTTACCAGGATCATGCTGAACTATCACAGAAAGAGAAATTACAGTGACCCAGCCAGATCCACCTCCACCTGCCAGCTGCTGCCATTGGAAGGCATGTTTCCTGCAGGCATCCAGAGTAAGCAGGGACACACAGCCAGGCAAGCCCTGTGTACCCTCAGGCCACCACTCTTCCTTTGGGCATCCATCACCCACTGGGAGAATCAGACAAACACACACCTGTGTGCCTGCCACCATCGAGGGAGTTCTGCTGCAGACACACAAGCTGAGAAAAGCAACCCCACTACCATGCAACCCCACTACCATGCAACCATGGCCATGTGGGAAGCCCCAATGTAGCTGCATGGACCTGGAGAAGCCCGCCCCACAGCCTGCTACCTCCCTGTAAACCAAGGGACAGAGCAACCCAGGTGCCTGTCCCATTCCCCTATACTGCAGAGGGGCAGCTAACATGGGAAGTGCCTGGGACCCCACAACCAGCTTGTTGAGAGGAATCCAAGACAGTGTCAAGACAAAGGAGCAAAAGGCAATCTCAGACCTCCAGCCCACACAGAACAAGTCTGGGACATATAGTCATGAAAGAAAACGGAAGTCACACACCTGAAATCTTCAAGAGGATAGCAACAGAAGTAAAGAAATAACTTCATGATATTGTAAAAGTAAATCAGAAGTAATGTCTCAGGTAAAAGAAGAATTCACAAACAATGAAAGAATCACTCAGCATATCTAAAAAAGACATAGATAAAAAAGAGGAACATAGGAAAATGATGGAAACCTTGAATGAACAATATAGAAAGGAATTACAATACATGAAACAGATTCAAATAGATATCCAGGAAATTAAAAAGTTGATCAAAAGCTGGCAAAACTGCTTGAAAGAGACTAAAGATAGACTTTCGGAAATTGAAGACAGGATCACAGCTAGTAATCATGAAAGGAAAGACCTCTTGAAAATAACAAGGAAACAGGAAATAACAATTCAACAGCTGAAAGATGACACAAAGAAAAATAATTTAAGAGTGATAGGTATCAGTGAAGAACCAGGGGTCAACACAAACGAAATAAAAAGGTTATTTACAGAAGTAATAACAGAAAACTTCCCAAACATGGGAAAAGGATCTGGCACGCAGATAAGTGAGGCATATAGAACTCCAACTAACCATAAGCAAAGTAAATCTACACCAAGACATATAATAATCAAGATCCCAGAAATTCAGTACAAGAACAGAATATTAAAATCTGTTAGAGAAAAGGAACAGATCACCTAGAAAGGAAAACCCTCAGAATCACAGCAGACTTGTCAAGACAAACCATCAAGTCAACAAGAGTTTGGAGTGAAGTGCTTCAAATCCTGAAAGAAAACAACTTCCAACCCAGATTGATGTACCCTGCCAAACTATCTTTCAAAATTGGTGGAAAAATAAGATACTGCCATGATAAAGAACTGAAGGAATTCATGGCCATCAAACCAACCCTACAGAGAGTGCTGAAGGATATTCTAGAGAGAGATAAAGATGACCATGGTTCCAGGAACAGCAGCAGAGGAGGATCGCCAAACAGGACAAGCAATTGAATGAAAGGGAAAAATGGAGGGCCAACAGCAAGAGGATAGCATGGCAGAGGTGAATCAATGTATGCTGGTTGTGACCACTAATGTAGATGGCATGAAGTCAGCAATAGAAAGAACACAGGGAGAGTGGATCAAGAAACAAGATTCATCAATATACTGTATACAAGGAGCACATTTAACTCAAAAAGAAATTCACAGACTGAAAATCAAAGGAAAATCTCCTTGTGACAGGAGACCAGAAAAAAGCAAGTGTAACTTGCCCATCAACCACAGAATGGACAAGAAAGATATGGTATTTCCATACAATGGAAAGCTACCCATCTATAAAGTAGGATAATCTCGAGGTTCTTGTAGGTAAATGGATGCAACTGGAGATCATGTTTATGGATGAAATGGTTTGAACTCATATAGGTAAACACTGAGTTATCTGCCTAGCATAAAAACTGAAGAAGTTAGTGGAATCCAAAAAGGATGATAGATACTATAAAAGTGATAAGGGAGGAAATACCTAGGAGGGGAAGGTGGTAACCACTGTTAATTTCTTATTGTCTTGTCTTGAGGTCTTGTATCATTTCACAATTTTGTTAGGTTTGGTTTTGCTCTGCCTTGTTTTGTTAGATTTTACTCTGTCTGATGGTATGGGCAGCTATTTTTTACATGACACAATATATTATGGTAATCATTGTTGGTTTCCTACTATCTTGTTTTGAAGTCCTATAATGCTTTCATCCTTTTGTTTAATTGGCTTTATTTTGCTTTGTTTGATTTTATTATGTTTGAGGGTATAAACAGCTGTTTTGAACAAACAAGACATTATGGTAGCCATTGTTGATTTCCTAACATTTTGTTTAAAGTCCTATAATGCTTTTATTCTTTTGTTTTGATTGGTTTTATTCTGCTGTGTTTTATTTGATTTTATTATGTGTGATAGTATGAATGACTATTTTGAAGAAAACAAGACATTATAGTAACCAATGTTTATTTCCTATTATCTGGTTTTGAAGTCCTGTAATGCTTTCATTCTTTCATTTCAATTGGTTTTACTGTTTTCTATTATTTAATTTCAATATGTGTGAAGGTATGGACAGCTATTCTGAAGAAAACGGGAGACATTATAGTAGCCATGGTTGATTTCCTATTGTCTTGTTTTGAAGTCCCGTAACGCCTTCATTCTTTTGTTTTGATTGGTTTGATACTATTTTGTTTTGTTTGAATTTATTGTGTGTGAAATATGGACAACGATTTCAAAGAAAACAAGAGACATTATGGTAGCCACTGTTGATTTCCTGTTGTCTTGTTTTGAAGTCCTGTGTTGCTTGCATTGTTCTGTTCTGATTTGCTTTGTTCTGTTTTGTTTTCTTTGTTTTGTTTTGTTTTGTTTTGTTTCATTCTCTTTAACATAATAAAAAACAGTGGTGCTAAAATATGGACACTTAAAAGTTTTTCAAAAAGCCAGTTAACTTCAATAGCATTCATTTACAAAGCAAAAAAAAAAAAATTTTTTTTGGACTGTTTAGGAAAACAAAACAAAACAAATGAAAGGTTTATTTATGCTGCACCTTTGATTCACCAAATGCAGAAAAGAACAGAACAAAAAAGCAAGTGGTTTTTCATGGAAGGTGATACCAAATTGAGGACTAGAGATGGGAGTGTGGAGAGGGAGAAGAGGGAAACAATTGGAGGGCAATTTTTTCTTTTTATTATGTTATCATTTATTTCAGTAACATAAACACACTGATTTTAACTGCAGAGTTCAATAGATTTTAAAATATATCTATACCCATGTGACTGACATCTAGGTAGGATCAAAATTATTTCCAACATTCCATAAATCTCCCTTTATGCTAAAATTCGATGTATACTCCACTATTATGATTTCTGTGAATTTGGATTCTTTAGATTGGTCTGGATTCAGTATTATTAGCCCTATCTTATCTTGTTAAATTTTTGTGATATGTCCTAATTTCATATATTGTGTAGTTGAACTTTTGAATTATTGCCTTCCATAGTTCTAAATATTCTATTAAAACTTGCATTTTCTTCCCCTGTGTCTCTTTTCTTGTGTTTCTGCTATCATATTTAAAACAATTATTTTAATGTTTTTCTCTGCAAAATTCAGTCATAATTCTCAGAGAACTTCTTTTGTTGATTGCCAGTCAGTAGATAGTAGGGATTTTATTCTGCCTCATAAATTTCTTGTTGGAGGTCAGAGATAAAATTACAAATGAAATTTTATAGCACCGTGAAAGATTCTATTCTTGAAAGTAAATTCTCTTTACCTGGGAAAGTTATCTCGACCCTCTGGTTTCAGGCTTCATATGTGGTCTATTTAAATTTTGTCTGTGGTTTTTGATCTTGGCCTTTCTGGTTTTTCAGTAAGAATGTGAGGTATTTAACAAACTCCTCGCACTCATGGGTCCTGAAGTCCAAGCGTATACTTGCTCTCACTGCTCCATTCTGAAGGCTTCACTGTGTTCCTCATCCTCACAGTTGCTCTGTGCCCGTGGTTCTTAGGGTTGCACTTCATATGTGTAGTTCCTGAGTCCCAAAAATCGGAGGGGAATTTCTATGCAGATTGTGTCTCACTTGCTGTGATTTTCTCTACTTGAGTGTTTATCCCCACTCCTGGCTACATTCCCAATGATTTCTGACTGATCTTACAGTTCTGATGTCTGACTGCTTTCTTTTCAGTCTGGTAAAATTGATATTTTCTACAAAGGTTTTATTTTCCTGAGCACAGAACAAAAAAGCCTCCAATTTTTACTGAAAAACCAGAAAGGCCAAAATCTACATGTGTTATCTGTACTTTTGTGTATGTCGATGGGTATCCATTGCCTTGAGTTTGAGTTTTTAGTCTCTTTTCTCCCTATTTTTTTTACATTTATAATTATTAACGTCATTAATATTTATCCAAATCCTTCTATTTTAAATCAGTTGACAAAGCTGATTTATTTTCCACATGACATACTTTTGGGTTTTTTTTTTTTTTTTTTTTTTTTTTTTTTTTTTTTTTTTTTTTTTTTTTTTTTTTTTTTTTTTTTTTTTTTTTTTTTTTTGGTTTCTTGGTTTTGTTTTGTTTTGTTTTGTTTTGTTTTGTTTGTACCAGGGATTGAACTCACAACCTTGCACCTGCCAGGCAGATGCTTGGGCCACTAAGCTAAATCCCCAGCCACATGACATACTTTTTATAAAAAATGTGACTGACACCACCACACATCACCATCATTCCCCTTGTCAAAGTTTCCATCAGCGCCTGCCTGCATTGCTGCTCAGGATCCGTCTTCTCTTTGTGCTTCATCGAGCCTCAATTTCTTCCTGTCTGATTTTTATATTGCACTCAGTGTATTCTCCTAAATTGAATTATCTGTTAATTCATTCTGTCTCCATTCCCATAGCTCAATGGACTATCAATCTGAAACTAATTCTTGTTCATGGTTAAAATTGTGATCAAATGCATTTAATTCAATTAGGGGCATATTCATAGTGGAAATCAGGATCTTTTGACCCAAAGAAAGTAGGGATAAGATTGGGCCAAATATTGCAAGTACCCCCACACAGCTCTGCTCAGGACCTGCTTCATGGGAAAAGGGAGAGTGTTCAACTGAATTCACTTAGTCCAGAGAGTGCCTGAGCTGCTGCTCATAGAACCAAGAGAGCAGCGGGGCTATTACTGATTTCCTTGGGGGGTTAAAGTCCGCCAATTCCCTGGGAGCATGGCTCTGAAAGGTGTTTTTTCTTGTGATGCATCTGACTGTGAGGTGGTCACATCCAACTTGCTGTAGAGGTTGCTGGATTTTTGTGTATATAGTGCCTTCATCCTGCCCAAGACATCACGGCTTTGTGGGTCTGGCTCTCTGCCATCAGGTGCCTGGGGTTTTGTGCTTTCTGAAGAAGCAAAAGGGTGGGGCCAGAAAAGAAAGGAGAAAGAAAGGAAAAGAAAATATATACCAGTTCCAATGAGCAATAGGCCAAGTTAATTATGTATTATAGTATTGGACTAACGATTTTGACATGATACACATACCTATGTGTGGAGCAGAGACAAGCCTGATCCAACTGTTAAAACAGAAGAAATGTAAAGACCATATGAAGAGAGATATCCCAAGTGTTTTATCCAATTTTAGTCACCATCTACAGGTCCAGGTGTTTTCAGCAAAAGTGAACTTCAACTTTCTGCAAAGTAACCTAGGCAACTGTACTGTAACTCCTGTATCAAAGATGCTATCTGTCATAAAGCTGGTGTCAAACTAATAATGGATAGCTCAAATTGATGACTTTCAAACTTAGTGACTTTAACTTAACTCAGCACAGTGAAATGAGAGGGCTTATATAGGTTATTCTGTAGTTATGATCTTCTCATTTCATGCAAACATTCTTCTTATTTAGTTTGATCAATTTCTCCTGACAGCTTTGTTGAAATACGCCATGCTACATAGAGTAACAGTTTAGTGGATGCAGAGATGTGTTTTGCCATCCCAGTTTTCTTTACCATCACTGATCGACTATGATGTTCCTTCCCTGCCTCACAATGACAAACGGCAGCCAGGAAATTTCAGACATGAGCTGTAGATAAGATCGGACTGGGGAGGTTCTCAAGTGTAGAAACTCAGTAAATATTCCAAAGAAGAAATATGGAATGGTTCTCAGCTAGTCATTGCAGCAGTTAAGCTGAGGAATGGGGGAGATAAATGGGAGAGAATGAAAACACCTTGGGGAACCATGCCCGGAATACCTCTGTAACACTTGGATAAGAGATTCTTGTACTAAGGTAAAATTACTGCAGTCATTGCATTATGATGGCCCTCATCGAACCACAGAAGGTCGCAGAACTTAGTTTTGATTCCTTCTACAAAGACTCAGAAAATGTATGAACTTTATCAAACAGTCTACTTCTACATGGTTTTCTATTTTCTCCCCAGAAGGAGGTGACAGACAAAATTTGATTCTGATAATGCCTGGGACAGGAATAATGTGTGGCCTCGGAGACTGTTGTTGGTGAAAAGCAATTTACTATTCTGTTGTGGCTTCACATTTTCTAGAATTTCATACAGATAGAATTATATGTTATGTAGCCTTTTGGACTTGGCTTTTTTTTTTCATTTTGCATGAATTTAAGAATCTTCCATGTCTTTTCATGGCATGATTACTTCTTTAGTTTAGAATAATATTCCATTGTCTGATCTATCAGAGGTTACTTATTTATTCATTACTGAAGGACATCTTACTTGCTTTAAGTTTTTCCACTATGAGTGAGGCTACTGTAAATATTGACAGGCAGGTTTCTGTCTGAAAATAAGTTTTCAAAATTCTTAGAGTACTAAGAGATGATTGCAGACTATATGTTAAAAATATGCTTAGTTTTGCAAGAAAGGGCAAAACCATCTTTCAAAGGGGACCTACTCTTTTGTGTTCCCACCCACAAGAACTGAGGGCTCCTCACATACCATGTCTTAGCCAGCTTTTGTTGTTACGGTTGCTGAAGACTTTTTCATGGCATAATTGGGCCCCAGTTTGTTTAATTTTTCACTTGTTAAAAGATATCTGCGCTCTTTCTACATTTCAGTGATCAGAAATAAAGTTCTTATAACTAAGTTCAGTTTTACATGTAAATATTTCTTTCCATTTCTCTGGGATAATTATTCAAGAACTGAATCCTTATATCATACAACGACGTGGTCAGTTTAAGAACAAATGGCCAAACTGGTTCGAGAGTGGAGGTACCGTTTTATCTTCCCAGCAGTACCAAGTGATACAGTTTCTCTGCATCCTTGCCACGTGGTATCATCACTTTAAGACAAAAAGCCACTGTGATCCCCATGTAATGCTGTCTCCTGTTGGTCTTAATCTGCTTTTTCTTAGTCAACAATGGTACTTTTCTTGTGCTTGTTGGCATCTATGTATCCCTATTAGTGAAGTGTTTGCTAACATCTTTGTCTCTTTTAAAATGCACTGAGTTTTGAGGATTCTTTACTGTTGAGTTTTGAGAATTGTTTGCATATTTCTGAGGTTGGAATGTTTACCTACACCCAAAACTCAATTGTTGAACCTTAGTCACAAGTGTAGTGCTATTAGGAGATGGACTTTTGGGGGACCAATCAGGTCAGGGAAATGGGTCCTCACAGATGGACTCAACGTCCTTAAAAAGCAGACCAGAGCGAGCTGCCTGCTCTGTCCCACATGGGACATGGTCGGAAAGCATCAGCTGCGAGCCAGCTAGACCTCTGGCTCGTCCCCAAATCCAAAGCAGCTATGGAAATGTTTTGAATCAGTTTAGGCATCAAGAAAGCCACAGCAGCACAACTAAAGGTAGCTGAGAAAGAGGACTTCCGGAGCTGCTTCGGTAGTAGCAAGAAAGACAGGGTAAGTGGCACAGAAGAAAGGGGAAGTATGCGGAGGAGGATTAATGGCATTGTCTTTTCCTACAATATTTTTCATTCAAACATTTATTGTAATTTTTATCACAACACATACATTCTACACATTTTTAAGTTTCTACTTCAGTATTTCATTTACCTTGGTTGATTGTAAATTGTACTGTGTTTTTAATTTTGCCATTTACTGTACATTATCATTGAGACTATGGAGAAATGTGACTAATCATTTTATGTTGTGTCCTACAGCTTTGCCAACTCAAATTTTTATCTTTTATATTTCTTATGATTTTCTATATGAATTTTAACTTGAATTGTATTGACCTTGCTATATCTCTATTGGTTATAGTTTCTGATGATAGCTTCTAGAATTTCATGCACAGTTTAAGTCATACTCCTAAAATAATTGGTACATCTTGGTGTAAAAAAAAGTTTATAAACAGAAGGAAATAGCTAATTAATAAATTACCCTAAAGGTATTGAACATGCAACTTTTGAGGATGGCATTTCTTATGACACTGCAAGCACTATTTCCTGTGTGCCTTGTGGTAAGATCATAAATGTAATTCATATGTTTATACCCTCTTTACTCACAGAATTACTGTTTTTTTTTTTTTTGTTTTTTGGGGGCATATTCATTTCAAACACACAAAACCAGCTGTGAGTCATTCCCTGAGGAACTGGAAAGCTGTCAAACACTCCACTAACATTTTATCTGTAACTGTAGGGGATAATAGATGATAACACTCTGAATATACTTACTGTTTTCCATAGACTTAGTAGTTCAATTTATTGAACAGAAAAGTAGGTCTGAGAGCTTGCAGAGATGAAACAGGAAAACCTTCACTTGATTCTTCATGAATTCATCACGAACCGTGTTGTCTGTGGTCAGAGATGTCCCTGGAGACTAGTTAACTATATTTTGTGGTTACTCTACTTTTGTGATAATACAGTGCATGATACAACTTGTAGCATCTCTGTAGCCTACCTTTTCATTCCCAATGGAGCATGTGCTGCTTGGACTTTCATGGTTTGATAGAAAAGTTTCACCAGGGTAGGAATCATAATAATCATACCAAATTTCATAGAGTAGAAAAGCTCATGGTGGCTAAGAGAGCAAAGGGTTTGGAATCAGTCACCCATGGCTTTAATTCCCCTTTGGTGGTAGCTTAACTTTATAGCAAGTTTAAATTCAAATTCCTAAAATGTTCTTCAAGTGATTGTTCTGAGGATTAAGTATGGCATACAATACTTGATGAACAACTGTCTTGCACGTACAGGCACTCAGTGAACACACTACTCAACATCGTTTTTAAAAATATGTGGTTATTCAAAATTACTGTTGCCTACTGAGGAATATAATAATATACTCTGCTAGCAATTAGGTACACATGTGAAATAATTTATATACATTACCTCTAATAGTATGTAGCTATGTGCAAAATAATTTCCTTTCATAAAGCAGCCTGAATATTCCATACTGGTAAATCTTCTCTTTCCAAAATACAGTATCCTGTTGTGTTTTATGATGGACTCTGAATAACAAACAAAAAAATATGGTAAAAAATCCACCTAGTCTCTTCATAGAGCTCAGTGTCATTAGAATCACATATGGAAAATACAGGACTGGAACATTAATAACTAACTAGTTTACTCTGAAAGTCTCACCGACTTCTTAACTGAGGTGCCTCTATGACCCTATTGACATGAAACTGATAATGAATTGACTCTAAAACCTGAAAATAAATTTGTCATAGAAGTAAAAAAAAAGTGTGATTACTTCACATTTGTATTTAAATATACTTCCATATATAAATTTCATGACTAGTAATTTTTTATTGCAACTCTTATTTGGGGGACACAGTTAGTGCTATTTATATCTATGAGTATTGGAAACTGTATAACAGAACTCACCCACGCTCACGCTTTCATAGTAAGTGAGGAAATCAAGGTGTAGCTGGGTTAAATAACTTGCTCTTGGTAATAGAACTCATTGGGAGATGTAAAATTTAAAACCTATTCATCATTCTTCTCACTAAATTGTGTTATGAAGTAGAGTTTTACATCAAATTTAGGAGCATTTAGTTTCTATGATTATCTATTCTAATCAGAGATGATTCACTGATCGTTTTCTCCCTCTTACAAATTGACTCTGCTTTTCACATCTTCTGAAAATATTAACACCATCAAAAATGTGTAATAATCAAATATGTGTATTTACAACCCTACATTACAGAAATGTTCCCAGTCCTTCTCAGTCTAATAACATTTATACAAGGCTTCGTGTAACAGAGTTGCAACTGGATGCCCAGGTGAGTCTTCCTGGCCTTTCTAGTTTAGGCAGGCCGTCCATTCCATTTAAAAATTAAAACTACCCAAATTTAACACTACACATCCAGCCTTCATCACAGATCCTGTGGGATTTAGTTTTTCACCTTACAGAAATAAGGTATTTGCAGATTTCTAGTGTAGGATGAATAATTTAGTGATTGAAATTAAATGTTTAGAAAATTAAAAGAGTTCTTGAACTCCTCTCACAAAAGGTCCATGCCAACAGAAACAGTGACTGAATTACAGGGACGGGAGTGTGCTAACCTCCGTTTTGGAAGATAGGGTGATGTAACTGATCTAATCAGTGTCGCAGCAGGATGCTTGGAAACCGGGACAGGCAGTGACCGAGGGGCAGACCAGGGCGATGCTCTTCCTTCCGTGCAGGTTGTCCTTGAACAAAGCTATGAGGACTTGATAGCTCGGATATATTGGTATCTAAAATAAGAAATAGTGTTGGCTCGGTATAAGGCTGTTTAAAAATTCATTTAACATTTACTTTATTTAACTTGAACATACAGATTTTTTATTTTTAGAAAATAAATCCTGCATATCACACAAAAAGCAAATTTTACATGTTATGAATCCCTGAAGTCTGCCCAGTAGTCTATGCCATCACCTCTGCATCCCAGTTAGAGGCAAAGCATTTAGTTTTTTTTAACTATTAATTCCACAGTGTTTGCCTCATTGCTAAATAACTTGTCCTACAAACTTGTCTTAAATTTAGGCAATACCTATTGATTTTTGTTAACCAAGATTAGGGTGAATATTTGCATGACTATTTTCATAACACAGACAAGATAATATACACCCTAAAATAAACACAAATAGCACTGTTCTCCAACATGATTATACTAAGGAATTTAGTGATAAATAAACGTTTGAGATATGCACACATTATTTACAAATCTAATTAAATTCAGACTTAGGATAAGATCCCATGTTTACTCCTAAGCAAATTGATCAGCTTTACCTTTGAGCTGTGTGCAACAGAATTTTCTGTCATGGGAGATTTTATTTTTCAGGTAATCACTGACAATCCGTTTAGATGCTTCCCTAGTTTCGAAGTTTATAGGTCTAGTTTATAGGTGTATTTGTGCTTCATTATCAGAACGGCTTTGAAAACAAGTGCGGTGGGTAGGAAGAGTAAGAGATAAGAAGCGAGAGGTGGATGTGTTCACAGGACCCACCAGGAAAGGTGACTCCACGGGTAGGGAGGCGAGCTGGTGCACGGGCAGGAAACCCAGCGTGAGAGCCAGAGGCCAGGGGACGCTGTGAGAGCTGGTCACGGACGGAAGGCCAGCGAAGAGGCGAATTCCACAGGACAGCAATGGTGCTCCTTTCCTGCAGTCATAAAAACAAGTTGCAAATGTGAAGAAAGGAAATGGAGAAACGAAAGAAACTACAAATCTAAATTTTGCCCATGTTACTCAATTATGGGTCTGCAACTGAGGTTGTCACTGGCAGTTCATGGCTGTTGAGGTGTTTGTGGAAACGAATGTGAGACTGTGGGGACAGGACACACATACGAAGGACACGCACGGTGCCCAGACACGGCCTTCCAAGTGCCGTCCACCATGACTAGCAAAGGCTCTGGAGGGAAGTCCGATGCCACCAAATGAAAAGAAAAGTGTGCTTGCAACACCTTTCACGGGGGGCCTAAGGATGTGGACAGCGAATAATGGAGACATTTCGTAAGGCTGAAGGAGCCACTTTAAGTAACTGGTTACTGGCCAAATCATAGTTGCAATTAAGTTAATAATCATAACTATTATCATTATTCATTTCTATTATTGTAACCTATTAAATAAAATAGTAATCCATGTGTTTATACAAATACAAGAAAATAAATTCATGGAAAGCTTGGTGAGGAATTGAATATTAAAGTATCTTTCTATGGTACCTCTATTAATTACAAGGTGAAAAAACAACATTAACAATAGAGACTCCTGGAAGATATCAACTGATCCGAGTAGAAGTGATAAGTAGTGATTTCACATGGCTATGGTCAGGAACGGAACAAGTTGAAGTGCTCTGTAACTAGACCGGGTGTAACGGAGAGGACCTCAGCACCCGGGGAGACTCTGCCCGACGCCTCAAATCCGAGTTTCATCACCACGGAACTCACGACTAGAGACAAAGTTGAGGCCACTTTAGAAACAGCTGCCCTTTAATCTCAAGGTGTTAATGGACAGAAACCTTCAGAAAGATTGAAAAATCGTTCCAGTCTGAGGAGCATGAAATAAAGAGATCCAGTAAGTAAAATCAGTGACTCTGAAGTATAAAGAAATTATTGATAGAATTTATTAGACAATTAGTAAAACTTGCAAAGGGTGCGAAGATTAATGAGAAAAACATTAATTTCCTAATATTTATTTTGATATATGTCAAGACATCATTATTTGTTTAAAAATACACAGTAAAAAGTGGGGGGATGATGGGTAAGGGATCATTAACACACATTTAGATAGAACAGGAGAAAGAATTCTCCATGCCGGCATTAAAACGTTTATGAAACTTTCTGAGTGTTTCAGACAATTCCAAAATAAAATACAAAACCCAGTTTTCAGCGTATTAAATCCGAAGCGGGCAGCCGGGCGCTGCGCCGAGTCTGCAGGTGGGAGCACAGGCCCCAGGCCCTCACGCAGGCGGTTTATTCTCCAACAGGACCGAGGTTAATAACGAGAGAGGTGTAGGGACCCCCGCGCCTCCGCTACTCGGCTCCAGAAGCCAGCGCTTGGGGGAGCGCCCGATTCCGGAGAAAGTGGAGCTCCTGAGGCGCGGGAGCTCCGGGAGCTCCTTCGAGGCCCTGGCAGTGACTGGAAGGTCTGCTCCGCCCTCCTGCCGGCCAGGTGGGGCGCAGAGCCCGCCCATCTCCCCGGAAGGCAGAATCCGCAGAGGCTGGCGGTCAGCCGGGCCAGCGAAGACTCCCCTTGTAAGGTCCCACCTTTGCCACACTGACCGTCTTATTGGTAACATTTCATATACTGTAAAAAAAAAAAAAAATTGGTACAATACTGTGGTGTTTCTTTCAGGTAATCTAACACCTTAACATATGTAAATGCATGTTTTTGATTTCTCAATATATAGAGGCAGAAAGGAAATGTCAGTTACCCAAACAGAAAACAGAAACTTTGCTACATCAAATTTCCCTTCTCCTGAACATTTTTCAACAGAAAATTAATATCTTCTTTTATTCTCATGAGGATATTAATCATTGCTTTTATAAATTTATGTGTTCCTCTAAATCTGTTTCTTTAGACGTTATTATGATTAATGATGCATTTTAACTTATTTGTAACACTGTAATTTTTGCTTTGTGTTTACTCGCTGTTTCATGATGAAATAATCACTCTTCCTTTCTATACTGTTTGTCAAAACCATTGAGCCAGCTGAAATCAATGCTGTTTTTCTCAGTAGTGACTGCGTCTTATTCATGTTTCTGGACGCCTTTATTTTGCAAGTGGGTTTTTTTCTCTTCTCATTTGCTTTTTTATTTGCTGTAGCATAGAAAGCTTCTTGATCCAAAAATAGTGTTGAAATACTCAAAAAGTATGCTTCCTTTCATCCCTAATTTTGATGAAATAAAGCTATGCAAAATGTGGATCCAAAATTATTTTACCTTAGAAAACTGAGTATTCCTCAGTGTCTTCAATCACTTCTTCTACGTCTCTAAATATTACTGCAAGAGGTCTAATACCCGCGTGGTTTTAATTTCTTTCTAAATTGTTATTTTTTTCTCTGCTGGTTGTTTTACAGTTTTCTCTTTGCCTTTGGAAGTCTAAAATATCCCAAGCTTTTCCTATTATTCAGCATTTCACTTATTTAGCTCAGATATCAGTGGAAATCTTCAATCCAAAGCGTATTTAATTTTCAATTGATGGAGAGTATGTGTTTGGATTTTTCTTGATAGTTTCATTTTCTTTTGTTTTACGTGTATATTTTTCTTATATCTCAATAGAAAAGGCTGGTGCTTCTTGGTTTATCTTGTCTTTTCATTTTATCACTTTCCATTTATAACAACATAGTTCAGACATTCAGTACTATACCATTCTTATGAACTGAATTCATTCTATTTATCTAATATGATCACTTTAAAACATGTAACAATCAAATTATAAGTTTATATGATTTTTTTGTTTTTTCTTATCTACATGTTCTTTTATGGGTATAATTCCTTTTCTTTTCCTCATGAGTACATTGGTCATTCCAATTTTACATCTTCTTTTTGTGTAATATTCCGCTTCCTTGGTGTTAATAAGATGATGTCATATATTGTCTTATTTTTCTTTCATTTTTAAATTTTCAAGTCAATTTCCATCAACAGAAAACATGCAATATTCAAAGGATTTAATGTCTGACCTAGCTGTAATACAATTATTGATACAAGGAAATTGCCACAATATTGGTACAATGCTATTTGTCACAGACTTTGTTCAAGCTCCACTAAATTTCCTACAAACATGCTTATATTTGAGAAGTTTTTGATTTGATATAGCATACTACATTAATTGCAAGTCTCCAAAACTGTGGCATTTCTTCAGTCTTTTGTCTTTAAGGACCTTGGTAATTTTAGTTGTTTGAAGACTGTCTCAATTTCTGTTTTCTAGAGTTTTCAGATAATTACATCAACACTATTCCGGCAATAGTATGACAAGCATGATTGTAGTCCTTTCCCCATGTGACACAGGAGAGCACATGTAATCTCTATATTGCCAATTTCTAGTGGTTTAGACTCTTGATCGCTTGGGGACTGTGTATGCGACGTGAAGCTGCGACCTTTTCCTCTGTGGTCAACAAACGTTTGGTGGAAAAATTGTCTAAAGCAACGGAAGCATCCTGTGTCATGTTTTGTCTGCTGATCGTAATATCCACCCGAGAATTTTCCCTGCAGTGGTGAGTCCCGTGGCCTTTGCTTACTGTATTTCCTATTTTTATCATTCTTTTCTAGATCATTGTGCTACAGATAAATACAGGAAAAGACAGGCCTCCTCCCTTGTTCAATCCCTTGTTCATTTATCTGCTTTCTTACATCACCCAGTTGGTTTCCTATTGCTGTAAGGCAAGTTGCCACAAACTTGGTGTCCTGAAACCACACACATTGCATGCCACAGATGCCAGCAGTCAGAGAATCAACTCTACCTTGAAGACACCTCTACTGACAGTTTCTCAAGGCTGTGTCCCAGGGCAATGTTTTCTTCATCTGGAGTCGAGATGGCAGAGTTATTCACTTCCAAGCTCATTGCAGTTGTTGGAAGAACTCATTCATTTGTGTGTTTGCCTCAGGTTCTCAATATTCAGTCAGCCCTTAGGTCCTAAAACTTACTGGTGTCACTACATATTATTTCAAAGATCGCTCACTCATTTTTTATAGCTGTGTAGTATTCCAGTATTTTTCTATTTTATTACAGTAACGTTTTTTATTCATGAAGCATTATCATACGTTTATAAAAGTTTATAAATACAGGAAAAGACAGGCCTCCTCCCTACAAAGGATAGCAGTGCTTTGTGAAATTACTATGCGCTCATTCATTTTTCAGAGCTTTACTGAACATACTTTATATGTCTACAATCTCATGTGAATTGTAGCATCAACTTGTTTAATGCCATAATAAGTATTTTTGTTACTTTCGGTGTGTAAAATTAATATATTAACTTGACAAGTTACATTGTTATAAGAGTTAGTCATCCTATCTAGGAAGAAGGGATGTTTTTCCATCAGTCAAGGATTTTAAAAATTACTATAAATTTTCACACATTTTTCTTAAATTAATTGCTTAATATTTAATATTCCTTGTGGCTATTACAAATGGTGTTTATCTCTAAGTGGTTATTATATATGTATACTTTTACAGGTATTTTATGTATTATTCATTTATATGAAATCCACCAAAGTACATGATTGAATGATTATTTTTGTATTTACAATGGTAAGTGTGAAACCACTACATAGTGCATTTAACATCTATATTCATCATGTTGAAAAGAAAACCCATATTCTTTTCTGTTACTTACTAATCCTGAAATTAACCTCAAACAACAACTAGCCTACTTATTATTTCTATAATTTCTCTGTATTGGATTTTCAAATGATCATTATCACATGTACTTTCAACTTCTGCGACTGAACACTTTCACTAAGCATGTTGTCAGTGTTCTATCTTGTAGAATAATTAAGCATTTCATTCTTTTATGACTGAATAACATTCTGTTGTTGTATGGATGTACAATGTTTTTGTCCTGTGTTGGACATGTTGCTTGTCTCTTTCTCCTGGATCTTATGAATTGTGCTGTTAGGAGCATTTATGTATGTTTCTGTGTGGATTGTTAACTTTCAGTTCTCTTAAACACTTGTGTATCTCTTGACAATTTGTGTCTCTTTTTTAAAACATTTATTGAGATCTTTAGAATATTTTTAAGTTAGGTAGTTTCTGTTTTAATTATAAAGCTGTAAATATTTTATTTATAGTCTAGAAAAAAACTCTTGTCAGTTAAATTTTACAAGTATTATCTCACATTATCTGAGTTATCTTTTCACTTTCTTGAGGGGATCCTTTAAATATATACTTTTTTTTGAGACAGAGTTTCACTCTGTAGCTTAAGCTGGACTTCAACCCACTTTATAGCCCAGGTTGGCCTTGAACTCACAGCAATCCTCCTGCCTCAGCTTCCTGAGTGCTGGGATTACAGGCATGAGCCACCATACCTGGCTTAAAATATATGCATTTTAATTTTGATGAAATCAAAATTTTCCCTTTTTTGAACATTGCATGTCTTATTCAAGAAGTTTTGGCAAATTAAAAGTTACAAAAGTGTACCCATATACTGTGTACTAAGAGTTTCCAGTTTTTGGGTATTATAATTAGTTATTTAATCCATTTTAGTAAAATTTTTATACATTATGAGGTAAAAGTTCAACTTCAATGCTTGGCATGTGTGCATCTAGTTGTTATAGAAATGTTTTTGAAAAGATGACTCTTTATAGTCTTGACCTACATTTATATAAATATGGTTTTATTTGTACAGAATATGTACTTTTTCATATGTTTTCATAAATCCTTATATAGGGGGAGATTGTCTGTTCATGAATTCAATTCTTTCCACAATTTTGGTAGCAAACCAAATTGGCTGCAAAATGAATCAAATTCCATGATTAGGTTTAAAGATGGCCTTATGGGGAAATTTGATTTGGTTTACAACCAGTTGTGTTTGCAACCAGAATTGTAGAAAGAATTATATGCTACTGCTTTTCTGTGGAATCCTGGTACTGTAATATAATTTCTATTCCTAGTTTTTTAATCTTTTTGAGAAAGGATTAGTTTCATTTATCTTTTTTTATCTGTAAAACTACCATTTTGCTAGTGTAGTTTTTCTATAAAAAGTAGCATAACTTTTGGTTTCATTTACTTTTTTTATTGTTTCTTTCTTCTCTATTTTATTACCAACCACTCTAATCTTCATTAATTTCCTTTATTCTGCCTATTACAGGTTAGTTTGGCCTTCTTTTTCCAATGTCTAATGAGAAAAGCAAGTTTACTGATTTGAAATAATTTTTTGTGTTGTTAGACCTTCAAAGCTATACATTTTTTGATGTGCAATGCTTTAGCTTCTCCTGCAGGTTTTGATGTCATATCTCAACTTTTATTAAACTAAAAATAAATTCAAATTTCCTTCTGTTTGTTGCTTCATTCTTTTGTTATTTTGGGATAGTTTACTTTTTTTTTTTTTTTTGGATTTCCATATACTTATGAACTTCCCGATTTGTCTTCAGTTGATTATTTTTATGCCACTGAGGCTGTAGAACTCACTTTTCATTACTTTTATCTTTTTAAATTTATTGAGGGTTTGTTGTGCCATATCGTATACTGCACCATAAAGAATTTTCTCTGTGTACACAAGAGCTTCTGTTGTTCATCTGGACATGATGTTCCTGGGTGTTTTTTGATGCAGCTGTTTTACGATGTTGCTTGAGTCTTCCACTTTGTTGTTGATCTCTCTTCCAGTTGTTTTTCTCCAGAAATTGCTGTTTTGGAACTTCGACTTATCGTCACTAAGTGATTTATTGCTTCCTTCATTTCTGTGTGTTTTTCCTACATGGATTTTGGTGATGTGTTATTAAGTTTATGTATATTTATTATTGTTGTATATTCCTAATCAATTGAATTTTTAAAAAATAAACTCCACTGTGAATGTTTAGGGTATACAACATGATGTCATAATATACATATAGATGGTTTAAAAGTTCCTGTAGTGAAACAAATAAACATAGCCATCCTCTCACTTAACTAACTGACGGGGCACAGGGCTTATGAAAACCTCATTTAGCGTGAATCTCATACAGAGTGTCATTCCATGAGATTTATCGGTGCTTTTGTTCTTTGTGCATTCAAATGCCCATCTGTGGCCACTTGCTTTCAACCTGAAGAACGTTCTTTACTATTTTTTGTAAGACAGATCTACTAAAACCAAATTACCATAGTTTTATTTAGGGGATATTTGCATTTCATTTTGATTGTTTAACAATATTTTTTTGAGACTATAGGATCCTTGATCAGTATTTTTTTCTTTGAATTTGAGGTCCAATGCTTTTTTGACATCCACTGCTTCCATTGGTTAGTTAGCATTGAGTATATAATGGCTGTCTTGTAAGTAACACATTTTTTCTCTAAAAGTAAAACAGAAAGAAAGCAGGAGAGGTGAAAAAATTATAATATATTAAATTTTTTTCTCTTTGTCTTTGTTTTTCAGTATTTTTATTGTTATATATTTGTACTTGCTTTTGCGTTTATCTTGAGATTTTGTTGTGATGCCTAAATTTATTTATATTATTTATAAAATATTAAATGTATGACTTTTTTAAAAAATCCGGAAAGTTATAACAATCATTTGCTTAAACATTTTTTCTATGTTTTATCTCTGTTCCTTTAATATTGTTATCATTTGTATGTTGGTGTTCTTAGTGATATCTATGTTTCCCAGCTGCTCAGAAATGTTTCAATTTTCCTGCTTTTTCAGTTTTGGAGTTTGTATATTATGTATTACTTTCTCTTCCAGTTTGATACTTCTTTTATGTAATAGTTTCATCTACTTTTGAACCACTTTTGGATTTTTGTTTGTTTGTTTGTTATTTTACTTTCCATCTTGATACTTTCTAATTGATGTGACATTGTAGGAATACTTTGTTCTTTAATAAAGTTTTCATTTAGTTCTTTTTCTTTCTTTTTTTTTTAAACAGAAGAAAAGTAAGAAACCAGAGCAAAACAATTTCACAACCAACCAATAGGAGAGTAACAATAGTCAGTACATTGCATATTGTTATATTCACTGCAGTTGCTTAGGGTGTAAGATGTAGACATGAAACATTGTCCACAAAATTATTAGCACAAAACTTTTGCCTCAGTGAATCAAGAGAAACCAGCTATATGACTATCTTTTTTGTTATGATTGCTCTATTATTTTTAAATAATCATTTTGCATTAAAAATGAAATCTGAAGATGACCCTGTGAAAACTACTTTTCACTCAAAATTCTTTTTCTTTAACTGTCTTAACTAATTTTTTATATATACATAGATTTTCTTTCACTTCCTCACACCAGTACAACAATGCGATGGTTGCATATGTGTGACTTATTTAGTTCACTGAGAAGTATATTTTCAATACTCATTCATTTAAGAGTGAAAATGCCTAGGTTATTGTTCTTTATAGCTGAGTAGTATTCCATTACATAGAAATACTACATCATTTTTGTCCATTCCTCAGTCGAGGGGCATTTAGGTTGTTTCCAAGATCTAGCTATTATGAATTGGGCAGCTATAAACATAGGTGTATGTATACCGCTGTGGTAGGATGCTTGTAATTCTTTCAGGAAGATACCCAGAAGGGGAATAGCGGGGTCAAATGGGACTTCCAATCCTACCTTTTTGAGGAATCTCCACACTGACTTCCACAGTGATTGCACCAACCTGCATTCCCAACAAAAGTGGAGAAGGGTTCCTACTTTTGGATTGGGACTTTAAATCTTGGAGGACTGATTTGTTTAAGGTCTTTATACATTTTTGAGATTAATCCTTTATCTGAGGGACAGCTGGCAAACATTTTCTCCCAGATTGTGGGTAGTCTCTTCACACGGTGGTTTCTCTTGCTGTGCAAAAGCTTTTCAGTAGGATGAGATCCCATTTGTTGATTCTTTGTGATAGTCCCTGTGCAGTCTGGCTTTATTCATGAAGTCTTTGCCTGCACCAGTATTTTCAAGAGATTTACCTACTCTATCTTCCAGCAGATTTAATGTTTCTGTTTTAATGTTGAGATCTTTAATCCATTTAGATTTTAACTTAGTACATGGTGAAAGATATGGATCCAATCTTAATCTTCAGCATGTAGAAAGCCAGTTTTTCTAACACCATTTATTAAAAAGGCTATCTTTCTTCCAGTGAATGTGTTTGGCACCTTTGTCAAAGATAAGGTAGGTTAGTGTTTTTGGAATCGTTTCTGGATCTTCTAATCTATTCCATTGATCCTCGGGTCTGTTTTTTTGCCAGTACCACACTGTTTGTTTGTTTGTTTTTTATCACAGTAGCTTTATAGTATAATTTCAGGTCGGGAATTGTGATGCCCCCTGTCTTGTCTTTGTGGCCCAGGATCACCTTTGATATTCTAGATCTCTTCTGGTTCCAGATGAATTTTAGGATTGTTTTCTCTAATTCTGTAAGATGTGTTATTAACATTTTGATTGGGATTGCATTGAATCTATATAACAGTTTTGGAACTATGGCCATTTTGACTATAATGATTCTTCCTACCCAAGAGCATGGGATATCTCTCCATCTTCTACTGTCCTCTTCAGTCTCCTTTTTCAGAGTACTATAGTTTTCAGTAGAGAGGTCTTTTGCATCTTTTGTTAGATTCATTCCTAAATACTTCACTTTTTTGGATGCTATTGTAAAAGGTATTGTTTCCCTAATTTCTCTCTCAGTGAGATTGTTATTTGTGTACAAGAACGCTATTGATTTTTGAGTATTAACTTTGTAACCAGCTACATTGCTAAATCTGCTTATTAAATCTGGAAGTCTTTTGGTGGAAATTTTGGGAACTTTAGGTAGAGTATCATGTCATCTGCAAATAATGCTAGTTTAGCTTCTTCCTTTCCTATCCTTATTCCTTTTATTTCTTTCTCTTGTCTACTTGCTCTGGCTAAAGTTTCCAGAACTATGTTGAATGAGAGTGGAGAGAGTGGAGATCCTTGTCTTGTTCCTGATTTTCCATTTAGTTCTGATGAGTTAATCTTATTGGCTAGTCTGGCATCACTTCCCGCTAAATCCAACATCTGTTCATGAGAGCAGTTTCTTTCACCACTTCCATTCCAGTGAATGGGTCATGGTTCCCTATTTTCACACCTTGTGTTATGTGGGGTGTCAGGAATTACTGATAATACACTGAAACATCTCTCGATGGCTCCCTCACCCAGATCTTATTTTTGCTTTTTAATTTTAATTAGCTGGCTGGATTACTTTAGTGAAATAGGTCCTGCCCAATGCTAGGAGGCCTGCTGCTCCTCTGGGAGAAGTTACTTTGAGTACACCCACAGCCTCTTTATGGTGACAGTGCTAAAGCTCCTTTCAACTGCTCACTGGCCATAAGCAGCAGTTGAACTCCACTCATTAGACTGAATTCTTTGTTACTTGCAATATTATTCTTGGGCATAAATTCCTCTTGAAACTCATCTATTCAAAATGTGGCACACTCTAAAGAGGTTGTGAGTTAATGTCTGAGATGTGCTTTGGCCACTGAAAACACTTGCTGACTGATTATTCTTTTGTTCGCTCCTGAAAACCATCTGATCTACAGGCTAGTCTGTGTTTCCATTATATTTAGGAATCTCCTCAAAATTTTCTTCATCACTAACTTTGACTGGTTAGCCATCTTTCTTAGGTTTAAACTTTAGTATGCTTATTTCAAATGTAATTTCATTCTTAAAATAGGGAAATTCTTGCTGGGTGTGGTGGTACATGCCTACAATCCCAGTGCTTGAGAGGCTGAGGCAGAAAGTTTCCAAATTAGAGACCATACTGGGCTACATAATTTCATAATGAGAACTTGAGAGGAGGGAGGCGGGAGGGAGGAAGAAAGAGAGAAAGAAGCAGAGAAAGGAAAAGGAAGAGAGAAAAAAAGAAAGTAAGTAGCATTTTTATTTTTTTAATTTTAAACAGAATAAGGCAGTATAAAACAACAAAATGAAACAAAGCAAAATAATGGGAACAGTATTGGACTTCAAAAACAAAACAGTAGGAAATCAACCATAGTTACTGCAGTGCACATCATTATCCTCCAAATATATGCTGACCCCAGGCACAGGCATGCAAAGTGGACCAAACAGCACAAGCCCTAAGTTGTTTCTTTGCTTCATTCATCATTGTCTCAGAAATCTCAGGTGTGTGGCTTCTAACTTCCTCTATATCTGTGTCTCCTGGACTTGCTCTGGGTGAGACATAGGCGTGCAAAATTAGACAATATAAACACTAGTTGTCTCTTTACTTCAGTTGCCATAATTTCAGAGATTTCAAGTGTGTGACTTTTAATTATTTTGTGTCTCTGTCTCCTGGACTTGCTCTGGGTGGGCTGGAGGTCAGAGTTTGCACCCTGCTCCTTCCTCTTGACATTTTCCTGTGTTCCTCCAAATCAGTCAGTTGCTGAGTCCCAGATGCTTCCTGCATTGACTGCCCATCCCGCAGTGCAGGGGACTGGGCTAGGCACCTGAGTTCCTCCGATTCGAGGTTCCTGGGGTGGTGGAGAGGTGCAGTGGCTGCTCATGGATGTTTCCCAGATGGCAGTGGAACCCTGAGGGTGTGGCTTCTTCTCCGCCAGGCCCACAGTGTCTGGCTCACCAAGGGGCATGGCCTCCTCTCCTCCCAACTGCTGAGGTAGGTTCTTTCTAATGACTTGACCATTACATTTCTGAAGTTCCCAAATGGCCAACATCTCATAGAACTTTAGGCTCCCAACATCCCATACCACTTTAGGTTCCTGCTTGAAACCAACAGTTTCAGCAAACTGTCAGCCTTGATTCAGGTCCATTAAATAAGAACTCCTTGAAGTATTATTTTTATAGCCTGTTTCTTCTTCCATCACAGGAAAAGTCTTTGAACCAAAGTTCCAGAGTAGGTAGTACATGTGGGGACAGTCACACTCTTGTCTTGAGTGATAGTCTTTCCTAGTAATTGCTTGTAGTGGTATGGTCCTTTTGCCTTGCTTTGCTTGACACTGAGCTTTGGGAAGCCCTTTGCACCCCCAGTATTCTCAGCATATCAACGGCTAGGTAGAGCCTTTATTCCATGGGTAGGAGCTGAGCAGAAGGTACTGAGCAGCTCTGGATCACACTCAGGGAGAACTCACTGTCAGCAGCAGGCACTTAGAGGAACAAGGGGATATACTGAAGTCTAGCCCTTCCATTCTGAAAGGCATCCGAGTGAGCACTGGGAACGGAAGGGGCCTGTGTTCTAGACTGTAGCAGCCTGCTCTGTTCTCTTTGTTGCTGAACTTGGATGGAGTGAAAAGGAGAGGTTTGGCTCACTCACCACAGCCTCTGTCCTTTCTTCCAAATATTCACAAATTTTCATTCGTTTGTCGTCTGCCCTTGGGATGATTTTTCAGAGGTTTTTGCTTATTTATTTTAGAATAAGTTTTACTACTTTTACTGGATAATAAGTCAGCAAATTTCTTCACCCCTTCTTGCAAAAAAGAGATTTCTTGTCATTTTCGGTGGCATTTTTATGTGCTGCTATATTACACTCAGTTTTCATCATTCATGTTTATCTTTTCATTGATTACTTAGAATTTCCCAGGTATATTATTATACAATTGCTATAGAGATAGCTTTGTTTGTTCGTCTCCTTCCTCATGCGTCTAATTTACCTTGTCTAATTGTATTGGCTAGTCTCTCTAAAGCAATGCTGAAGAACAGCTGAGATAGTACACATCACTATAGTGTTCTTAATGATTATATGAATGATTCTAGTTTTGTCCCATTAAAAATAGTGAGTAAATGATGACTGAATATATAGTCTATCAAGTTTTAGAGTGTACAATTTCCCTTTAAATTTCCCAAGTTCTGAAGATGATGATGACTACAATGATATTGATGATGATTTGTTGACTGATTGATCTTTCATTTGATTCTTTTGTAGTCAGAAAATACATTCCTTGTAATGAGAAGGCACTAACATTATTAGCATATGCTTCATAGACTTTGTGGTGTGTCTCAGTAAGTGTCCAGTGTGCATCTGAATGTGCTTTCTGCTTTTCGTTAGATGACTTATAAATATTTCTTGATAATCATGTTCAAGTTTTCTATATTCTCACTTATTTGGATTTTATGAGACATTGGTAGAGTCATTTATAACTCATGGTAATTGTGAATTTTTCTTTTTCTCCTTTCCATGTAACTGTGTTTGTTTCATGATCACTTTGTCTCTGGACTCCTATTTAGATTATGTGCAATACTTGATGTTTTATCATTTAAAATATGACACTCATGTTTCCTGACAGTATTTTGGGCTTGTAATTTACTTTATATTATATTACTATAACCATTTCACCATTTTATTGATTTATATAAAAATAGAATTTTTGATATTTACTTTTGATCTGTTTGTTTCTGTGTTTGCTACTGGGGATCGAACTCACAACTTCGTGCCTGCCAGGCAGGCACTTACGCCACTAAGTTAATCCCCAGCCCTATTTTTCAAGACAGGGTCTCACTATACAGTTCAGGCTGGCCTTGAACTCACTTTGTAGCCTCAAACTCACAACAGTCCTCCTGCCTCAGCATCCCAAGTGCTGGGATTAAAGGCGTGTGCCACCACACTCTGCTCTTTTAATCTGTTTGCAATTTCACATTTTCATACAAATAATATGGAGCAGGGTGGTGTTCTTCTATACAATCTGACACCTGTCTTTTTAATTAGATATTTAGACCATTGATATTGCATATGATTATTGATAGAGTTGTGTTTAAACTCACCACATTACTATTTTCTATTTTTATGATATGCTTTTGTTCCCCTTTATTTTTCCTGCTACATTGTGTGATCTCTATTTTTACAATGTATGAATTGCATTACCATTGTTACTACCACCACCTTACATATGAGCAGTGCCACCTTTCTCCTACCGCTGCTTTCACCCTCGAAACACGTATCTCCTGCTTCCCAAACTCACGCAAAGCCAGGAATCTTACCATATCACTGGCCAAACAAAGTCATGTTATGGTTCCCATCTCAATCAAAGTGGAAGCCCTTATTTAGTTTTAAAAGTTATATACTATCTTGTCCTTGGCTCTCTCTACAACCTCATTTTCTGTGAATTCTTATTTGTTCTGCTTCAGTCACACTTTCATTCTTTTCATCAAACACTAGAAAAAATTTAAATCCTGTATTTCAAGTTTTTACACCCATAATTCCTTCTGCTTTCTCCCAGATGTTTTTCTTGCTTACCCCCTTATTTTGTTTATATCTTTGCTCAGATGCCTTTTTTTTTTTAGGAAGACTTTCCCTGATTATGCCATCCAAGCCACTTTGCCCCAATTTACTTTTTATTCCCCAGTTTTATTTTAGCTTAGAAAGACAGCATTTATTTTGAGCCGACCTCCTATTACGTGCTTATTTATTGCCTCTCTCATCTACTAGAAAGTTATCCGCTAAGGGTCCTGGGTTTCGTGTCTTTCTTTTCCTATGCTTTCGTCTGAACTGGATGAGTGTTTGGCGAGTACATAACTCAAAATGAATAAACAAATGCATGTAATCTTCATATAACTGACAAGATGGCTGCTTGTAGGTCTACAGTCAGATGGTTCTAATTAAACAGCCTTAAGGTAATTGTCATGTGTCTTACCATCTTATGAACACATTACTCTGAATCATTATTGATGCATCCTGACAATAATCATTGAATATCACTGGCCTAAACACCAAATTTGAAAGGCAGATGTCAGATTGTATAGAAGAACATCATGTTGCTATATATATTTTTATATGAAAGTGTGAAGACACAAACAAATTAAAAGTTAATGTTACAAAGCCTATTGAAATGGTTCTCTATCTCCTAAACAAGGGGATTGACCACACACACTGTACTGAGTACAGAAATTTGATACTATAGGTATAGTGTCCCCCCTCCCCCGTTACCACACAAACAATTGCATACACATAAGATTCACTCTTTTCTATTTCCCATTTCTTCAGGGATTTATTTTTCTAATACTCTTTGCATAAAGATTTATATGTACTAGGTTAGTATTTTCTCCCCAAACAGTGAAGATAACGTTTCTTTTTTTCAATTTTCTCACATTCAAGATGGAATCTGTTAGAATATTTTTCTCAGATTTTCAACTACAGGGCTATTTGCTCTTAATTTCAGTCTTCCATTCAGTGACTCAGCAGCCAGGTGTCTGAGCAGTCTCCGTAGGTAAACTGAATCTCAGCATATCTATCTTATTTTTGGAAAACTGTACATGAGATACAGAATTTTAGTGTCTAATATTCTGCTTACTTGGGTTAGTGGCCCCTTCCCCGGGATGTGTTACAGATCCTTTCTGTGATCACTTGAATTTCTGAGTAGTATACAATTCATTAAAGATAACCTCCAAGGGCCATTGACTTTACAACCACACACACAAACAAGAAGAAAATATTTTGAATTTAAATGAAATACTGCACATCAGAGGTGTCTCTTTCCCCTTCCAAAGGAGAGATAGGTGTAGTGTAGTACTGAAGACATGAACTTGAGGGCCAGATTGTCTGACTTATCACAATCGCTGTAAATATAAACAGCTTAATGAAACTCTCTGCATTTGAATTTCCTCATCTGCAGAAGAGAATGGAAAATAATAATTCTTATATGTAAAGGAAAAAGTCATTGGAAAATCCTGTTTTTAACCGTATGTATTGAGATAGTGCTTTGTGCCAGTTAGCTTCTAAATGTTTTACAGATAAAATAATTTAATCTTCTTATCAACACTTTAAGGTAATTATTACTAAACATTGAAAACAATTATTTCACATGTTAGAGAATATTGCAAAGCAATGTTGGTAGTAACACAATAAAGATTTGTGTCTCACCTTCATTTACTAACGAAAGTGGGCAGAGGTCATTTATCCTGTATAGTTAGGCAGGCACCAAGATGCACTCTTTCTCAATATTGGGACAGTTAACACTTTAGGCTGGATAATTCTTTATTTTGGGCATCCACTCTGGGTTCTATAGGATTTCCTGAGTATCCCAAGCTTCTACCAACTCGTGTCTAGAAGTATCAAACCAGGATTAACGAAAATTTCTCCAGACATTTCCAAATTGTCACAGGCATTCTCAACAGCACATGGGTAATTTCTCCAGTGCTCTGAGATGATTTGGAAATGTCTGGAGAAACTTGTTTATTCTGGTTTGTGCTGTTAAGAATACCTGTTACAGGCCGGGGGTTTAGCTCAGGTGTGTAAGCGCCTGCCTGGCAAGCGCGAGATCATGAGTTCAATACCTGGTACCAAAAAAAACAAAATAAAATAAATAAAAATAAAAATGCCTGTTACTCTTTTCAAGAAAAAAATATCAAATTTGCTTAGTATCTCATAATTTTCCTTCATGTCTTCCTGTTTCATTGTATGTTTTAAATTTTTTTCCAAACTGGAAGTTATTTTGGTTGAAGAGACCACATTCCTAGTGTTATCGCTCTTGACACGTGAAATTGAAGATTGAGAAAACAGTGACAAAAGCAAGGGCAGTTGGAAGCTGACAGTAATCACACACACACACACACACACACACACACGCACACGCTCAGCATTAGAAGATCAGCGATGGAGCAGGCGCGGTGAGAAAGGGCCACACCTCTGACTTACAATTGAAAGTATCCGAATTAAACAGGAATGACCAGTGCCAGTGTTCACGAAGGGTCTCAGCGGCCTCGAAGCAAAATACGAAGAGGCTCTGAGTGGGACTACGCTGTGACACGGCGGACAGATTTCCAGTGGGCAGACTGGAACTCAGTTACTGTGAGCCGACAAACGAAGGCGGAAGAGAGAATGCAGTCTGCGAAGCAGTACGCACCACAGGGCATAGGAATGAATGAAAGCGACGGCACATGCTTTCACATGAGGCCGAGGCAGGAGGATCACAAATTCAAGTCCAGCCTGAGTAACACACCAGGACCCCTTCCCAAGATACGATTTTAAAAGGCGCTTGTGTAGGAAGCTGTAGAGCACTTGAGGTAGCACCCGTGAGCCCTTCGGTGCAAACGCTGGTACCAAACAACAAAACACGAATAATTTGGAATCCTTTTTCATAATAAAGAAAAAAATTAGATTTCCATTTTGAGTATGGAAATGATGTCTTACGAAAGGAGTAAAGAAGAGCAAGAGTAAACATGCGTGGTTCTGTCTTCCAGGAATCAAGCTCAGGACCTTGCGCTTGCCAGGCAGGTGACAGTGCCACTGAGCTATGCCCCGGGCCCATGGTGCTGTCTTTTATAGGAAAGCCAGTGATGCCTGGGGAGGTTTCCCAGAAGTGGCATACATACTAAACACAGACCTACTCGCAAATGGACATTTTTGTAAAACACAAAAAATTTGAAGCTAAAAAGTTATTCAGAATAGAACTTCATCTTCTTTACTCAGTGAAAATCACTGTAATATCGCTGTAACTTTTTCTAAATCCTTTTTACAGTTAGTGTGGTGACCTTGTGCACTAGCAGTAATTTTTTGGATCGGTACTAGTTTGTTGCCTAAATATTTATTTGAAAAAATCAATTGTAATATTCATGACCCCAGAGTCCTGTTCGTGGAACTTGACTGTTCTATTCCAAGTTTACAGGGCAAAGTTGGTCTCAGAATTTTAAGGGAATACTTTTACCCAAACATAGACAACAAACCAAATAAAATTTTATCAAAATACTTTCCTCTTTTATAGAAGCTTACAGAGCCAAAAAAAAATTGGTAATAACAATTGGTGGGCCAGAAATTATAAGAGAAACTGGGGAGGCAATAGAATATGTCTCCTTTATTCACTGTAAAATTCCAAAATATTTTATTGTCTTTTGAAATACAGGAATATTATAAGGATATTGACAATTAGCTATCACTAAAAGCAGACTTAAAATTGATAATATCTATTAGGATTGAACAAGAGAATGTCACTACATATTTTGTAAATATAAAAATACAATAAAACAAGCAAGCAATCTACACTGAGAAAACACTTTATCAGCTTAGATGAAAATAATCACAAAACCAAAACTATTATTGTTCTTTAGTAACAAAATAAATAATTCAACTCATTCTATAACTCTGAAGGAAATTCAATTTCAGTAAACACATTCCAAAGCAGAAATCATCTGGTCCTTTTTTAAAAAATGGCACAAAGTTCTACAAAAGCTCTTCCTGAAAACGGAAGATAAAGTATTTCTCAATTCAGTTATGAGGTTAGCAGTGCTTTGATACCAATACTAAACAAGAAATGCCAATCCTGGCAATATTTTTAAAGGACCAAGTGGAGACTATTCTAAGACTATAAGGTTGGCTCTAGATGTAAAAGCAGTCAGTGCACTCCGCCATGTTATCAGCACCAATTTTAAAATGCCACATGTTGTGTCAATTGATGCAGGAAAAAATTGACGTATTCAAAAAGTATTATCAAATTTTATCATCTATTATGATAAAATTACCACCAAAATGAGACTAGAAGACAACTTGCTCAACTTGAAAAAGTGTGTCTAAAAAATTCTACCACTACTATTGTACTTAAAAGTAACAATTGAATGTTTTGGCCCTAAGATAGAGAAAAAAGAAATGATATCACTCTCAGCACTGTATGAGGATGCATAGCCAGTGCATTAAAGAAAGGAAAAGAAACAAAAGAAATATGGATCAGAAAAATAAATCTCCATTTCCAAGTGGAATTATTACCTTTTGAGAAAATCTCTTGATCTTCAGATTTCTTGCACAAAGAAGTGAGTCTTGCAGTGTAGACAGCACATGAAAATGAATAAGGCTAAAATATATTAGCAATTAAAGGTTACAAATGAAATCTAAGAAAAATATGAACTGTAGTAGTTCTAAAAAAGACAGTTCTTTATATGTAAATTCAGTGAAATACATACAAGATCTACATAACACGTGCACTTGTATAATGAAAACTACAATATTCAAATGAAAGGGATATTTAAAAAGACAAATAAATGGAGAGATAAACTATATTCAGGGACTAGAATAATTAATTCAGTAAATATGTTAATTCTCCCTAAGTAGATTTATATATTAAAAATGTCCCATTTGTTAATCTGTTGGAAAACAAAATAGGTAAAACTCTAAAACACAGGGGTAGGCATAGACTTTCTGAACAGAACAACAGTTGCACAAAAAATAACAGCAGAGCATTTGAAAGACAGGAGAAAAAGTATGGCCAAACATTTGCCTTTGAATATAATGCGTTTCTTGTTTCTTTCTATGGGAATAGGCAGACCTTAAACTTTTTTGTTAGGTAATTTTGCTGAGTGTCGTGTAGATAACTTGCTATTCAACTCACATTTCTGACTGATGGTCTACCTGAGGCCTTCTTATCTGGGGGAAATGCGTGCATCTCCAGAGGTAATGGAATGCTGGGGATTGTAGTTTTGGATTAGAAACTAGAATCTTAGTCAAGTTGGCCTTTTGTCTTCACAAAACAACCTACATATTTATCTTACATAATGAATACTGACCTTTTTGAAAATGTAGAATCGAGCTCATCTAGAAGTATCTTATTAAAGAGGACCTGAATTTAACACAACAGGATTTCACTTCCGAATTGCATACTGCCTGATTGCAATTTGGCCCCAAGTGTTAGTCAGCAATTTTTTGAAATTGAAAACTATGCCAGTTTAAAAAATGAGCCAACATTTTTAAACATTTTTGAAGTCAACATTTTTGAAGTCCTTATTTTAGCACATTTAATTTAAAAAGTTCTGACTATGAATCAATTTAAAATAACAAAAATTGCTATTGTCTTTAAGAACCATGACTTCATTATTGTCACAATTAACACAATCAACATGTGCTCTTTATAAAATCATTCAAGTACAATGGAGGACACCAAAAAAAATAAATAAATAACCTTGCCCTAGTAAGCAGCACATGTGTATGTACAATTGTGCCCCAGTTCAGGAACTTAATTCATTCCATGATTCTGGCCAAGATGGCTACATTCATGTTTGTCATGTTTGTGTGGGGAAAATGGTCACAGTTATGTTTGCCACCAAACCAAATTGTTCACAAACAAAATTATTCATGAACTGAGGTACCACTCTATAAATGTTTACATATGTATATATATATATATATACATATGTGGATGACTACACAAAACAGTCTTCACGAAACAGTAACATCCATCTTAATCCAAGACTTTATCCAAGTAATTTAACCACACACACTCACACTAATAGTCTGTTCACATCAGGCTGCTAGGGTCCCTCAGAAAATCCAGAAATGTCAACAAAAAAATAGAGGTCAGACACAATTCAACAATATGAGGTGTGACTCTGAATAGACTCAGAGGCTGTTGGATAAAAGATAATAAAAAATACTCTGTGTGAAATTACATTTTAAAATGCAACAAATTTGAAGAATTGTATTCCATGAAAAAAAATCATGTTACCACAAGTCAGCCAAGATGTTATCATGTGGATAGTCCTACAAGCATTATGAAACTGAATAATTTAAGTTTCAGGAAAGGAAATCTTCATGTCCACATGATTTCAGTGGCTAATTTTGTACAATATTTAGTAAAGAAATTAACACTAATTTACACAATCCTTTATAGAATATAGGTGGGTAAATATTCACCATTTCATTTTATATAGCTAGCATTATCCTAACATCAGAACCAAAGACAGAATAACAAACAAGCAATATCTTTCATGAATCTAGATACCAAAAAAAAAAAAAAATTAAAAAAATTTGTGCAAATTGATTCAGTTTTAAAACAAAACACAACATAACAACATTAAGCTATTTATTCCAGTTATGCAGGGGTTGAGTCTGCATTCAAACAGGGCAAGGTAAACGTGTCATATAATGCCATCAACTGAAGCAGAAAAGGCATTTTATGAAACTCAACACCTACTTAAATTTTTTCATTATATTGAAATAGGAGGCATTTAATGACAAAAAACTGAATATATTTGTCTAGGATCAGGAACAGTCAAGGACATTTTCTTTACCAGTTTTTTACATAATATTGGAAATTAGGGTACCAGAATAACAGAGAAAAAAATAAAACATGAAGATTTGAAAGAAAGAAATTAAACTCTGTTTGTAGACAATATGATTGCCTATGTAAGAAACCCAAAGAATCTATAAAAATGAAAACCTAAAAAGTGAGTGAAATGAAGTTACAAGATATAAGATCAGCAAAAGTCAATTCGTGTTGTTAACAAGCAGATGTGAACAGAAATCAAAGCCATAATCTTACTTAGAGTATTCTAGAGAAAATGATATACATAGATACAAATTTAATAAACCATGTACAGATTCTGCATGATGAAAATTATAAAATACTATCGGGGACCTGGCCTAGATCCCCAATCTTCCGAACGAGTGCACGGTAAAGGCTTAAATAAATGAGACAAGTGGTATGATTTTAGGGCTCCCGGAGGATCAAAGCCCCTGCACAGTTCTTGACTCTGCGGCTGTCGTGAGGGCTAAGACAAAGAGTTTCTCTGGATCACCCATATATATTTTCAAATAGACAAAGAGAGGGGATACTGAGGGAGGTGCTGAGGGTGGTGCCGGAACTGAGCAGGACTTGGGAGTTACTTTAAGGACACCTCCAAGGAGGAAGGAATGCCAGGAATGGAGAACTATGTTATCTCCAAAATGGCCTTTGTGATGGGACTGTGATGCCCTACAGAGTAAGAATCTTGCAGGGCAGTCTCTATTAACATAATTGATTATGGAGCCAACATGTCCTCAGCTGCGACCTTTTTTACCTTGTCTTTTGAGGTATCTCTGACCTCACTGGCCACTACAGGCCTCGGTCAGGACCAGTGATTCATAAAATTTCCTTACTATGAATCAGCTCCCATCGCCAGGCAAGGGGCCTAGGCCTAGGACAGGCTCACAGATAAGTAAAATGCCAATTAGTGAATTTTATATCCTGCTCAGACCTGCTTCATAGTGGTCTCCAACAAAATACTGATGAACAAAATCTAAATGCTTGGAGAAACATTGTTATTTTCATGGTTAGAAAGACTCAACATGGTAAAGATGTCAATTCCCCCTAAATTAATCTAGGCATTACACAGTTGCTTACAAAATCATATTTTTATTGTAGACATGGATACAGTTTCTCTAAAATTTGTGTAGGAAAGCAAGGCCCAAGAATAGTCAACTTTAATTTATGATAAATGGTGACAAAAGGAAATGGATTTTAGATTAAAATGTACAGTGCAAACCCTAAAATTAAAAAATTTGTAGGACAAGTGCATGAAATAGTATTTTACATAATATTGGAAATTATGGTACCACAATAAGAGAGAAATAAGAGAGGTCTTAGCAACTAGTTCTTTGATTGGATAACCAAAATCAAGAATGGTGCTATAGTTTAGACCTGAAACATTCCTCAAAGGACCATGTGTTAAAGGCTCGGTCCCCAGCCCCTGGTGGTACAGGGAAGCAGTGTTCTAGTGCAGGATCTTAGAGTGTGAACCTTCAAGGGGATCGTGGGCTGCTGGCTTCCTCCCTTCCCCTTCTCTTCACTCTAGCAGCCATGAAATGAGCAGACTCTGGTGCCATGTGCTCCCACCATAACACTCTGTGTCTCCACAGGCCCAAAAGCAACAGAGCCAACCAGTCAGGCACTGAAAGCTCCAAACAACTTTGAGACAAAACTTTTGTTTTCTTTTTTTAAATTGATTATCTCAGCTACTTATCACAGTTAGGTGGCTAACTATCTGTGAATGGACAAATTGACATATTGGAACTTATCAAAATTAAAAACTTGATCTGAAAAAATGAAATACAAGCTGCTTGTAGAAGGGAATCTTTCCAAATCACTGGTCTGGCAAAAAGTGTTGTATCTGAAATACAGAAAAAACTCCTGAAAGTCAACAAACACAGAAGCAGAACAATCAATTCAGAAAACGGTCCCAAACCCCACACAAATAATTTATGGAAGATGATATGGCAAATAAAACTATAAATAAAACTCAGCTTTCTTGCCAATTAAAGAAATGCAAATAAAAACCACAACAAGATAGTTGTACATTTTGCCATATAAAAGCAACAACAACAACAAAACATTAGTATTTTCACCAAATGCTGGTGAGAACTTGGGGAAAAGTTTACATTTTCTTTCTTCCAGCAACTACTTCAACTGTCCCTTCATGTAGCCATCTTGGAATCTCACATTATAAAGGTTCTGTAGTCTTAAACTTGGAGTTGCATTGGGAGCTAGGAATGGTGGCAAATGCCTATAATTCTGGCACTCTGGAAGGCTGAGACAGGAGGATCACAAGTTGAAGCCCAACTTTGACGACTTAGCAACTAACTTAGACCCTGTCTCAGCTCAAAGGCCCTGGGTTCAATTTTCACTCCTGACGTAGAAATTCCTTTGGGACGATACAGTGAAAATGCAATAAACTCTCTGTAAACTCATTGTAATTTCCTGTGAATTTAGAATTATTTAAAAATGTAAATGTAAAAAATTAACAAAACGAAAAAGATGTTTCTTTCCTTTAGTATTAATGCTGAGAGCTTTCATCAAAGTTTCATTCAAACCTGGGGTAGATCTCAATCTAGTGCATTAATATTCCTAAAATTTAGTGGGATCACATTTCTGAAATAGAAAGTGATTATATTTACCCCAGAATTTTGACAGGGTAAATTGAGACACTCTTTGTCAAATATTTACAAGATTCCTACGATGTGACAAGTGGTTAAACGATGAGCCGCCTCCCCCTGTACTGTAAACAGGATCAGCGGCTTTGCTGTGTTTACTTTTGGAAAGGCAGATAGGAACGTTTTAGAGCACATAGATCGAGCAGTCTCAGCAGCAACAGCTCAGCTTTGTTCTCCTAAAGCAAAAGCAGTTAAACAGAATGTAAGTAAGTGTGCATGCCTGTTGTTTCAATAAAACTTTATTTATAGACATTTAGCTTGCTGGGCTTACAAAAACAGACCAAGAAAAGCAGACTGGTGGGGTGGTGGGAGGAAGGCTGTGAGTGAAAAGCATGAAGTAAAAGCAGGTCTGTCTCATCAGAACTGAAAACATGAGGCAAAGAGCAGCAAAAATAGAAGCTGTGTATACAGTCAGGGGCCAAATTGTGGGACACCTTATGGGCCATGTTAACGTTTGAATTTTTCCTGCAGTGATTTATGAGGAGCCACTAACCAGCTTTAAATTCCCCAATCTCTGATCTAAAGAGACAGATAAGAGGGACTTCCGAGCAGGACAGGTGTCTTCTGTAGGTTCTGATTCCAATATGAGCACTCTTACCAGCAACAGAGCAATATTGTTAAGAAAAAGGATAAATGTAAACATGTTTTCTCTAGCAAGCAACCTCTGTAGAGTCCAAGGGTCATGGAATTTAATTTTTAAAAGAATTGCTTTCATGCGCAGAAATCAGTAAGGTACATATTAACAAAATATTTATTTTCTATTCAAAGTTTCCTTTCACTGATTTAGTTTGTTAGGGGAATGAGATATTCTATTACATGCTGTAAGAAGAATAAGAGTCTGTTAAGCAGAGGGTTTTAGATGACCTAGAAGATTTGGATATAAACGCAGTCACTAAGTTTAGAAATAATAAGTTTAGCAAGTTTCCTGGTGCAGTGCCCCATGCTGAATTTGTCTGAGGGCTGTCTGGTGCATTCCTGTGTCCGGAGCCCAGCGCGCAGGGCTGAGGCGGGAGGCTGTGGGGAAAGGCCGCTGTGCACAGTCACGAGGCCGCTGCAGAGAGACAGCACCCTCACGCCTGCGCTGCTGCAATCTGCGGGGAAACAGCTTCCTTCTTCTGCACCGGACGTGTCCTTTCTCCCGCTGAAACGTGTGCACCACATGGCTTCTGGTCTACCCCGCGCTGCAGCTCTTCCCATGGGGAGGGATGAGCTCCTTCCTTTCAGCCCAAGAAGGTGCACGGGGTCCCTCCCTGCATGGCCGCCCTGCTGAGCTGCTGGTTGGCCGAGGGAGACCGGCATTTAGGACCGAAGCTGAGCTTGTCCGTCTCTTCTCCATGTGAGTGACGCATTGTTCCCTCCGGGGCTTACATGAGCCACGTCTTTCTTGAAGAAGGAAACGCCTATAAACGGTGGAGTGCACTGACCTTTCGGACCGCTGGTCCCGGCGGCGGATCTTGCCATGCTGCTTGCTGACTCCTTGTGGTGGGATCCCTCCCCTCCAGCCGCGGATAGGTTTCTTCGCTTGTCGTAGGGTCTTTGCATTTCCGCGTCACGTCACGCCAAGAGCATACGCTGTTCAGCTGTCTCCGGTTAGTAAAATCGGGTCACTCACTTCTGTGATGTGGTGACGGACACGTTTTTATGGGCGGCTGCAGATGATACTGCATCACTGTGTGTGTTGTTCTTCAATAAATTTCAGCCCAATATTTTAATATTCATTAGTCCTCTTTGCTTTATTTAATGTCACTATGTAGTGGCAATTTTCTGTTCATGTAATTCTTTTTCATTTCTAGTGGGAGTATCTGGGGAAAGAAATGAGTATCCTTGAGTATCATCTGGATCCAAGGGTTAGACAGGGGAATGCTCAAGTGAAGTTTTCAATTGTACCTTTTGTGTTCTCTGGAACTATTCCTAGAAGAAGGTTCTTTTATTTTACTTCAAACAACACCTTTGGGGTCTGGGTGAAGCGCGCCGTGACGTAATGCGAGGGGTCCACTGTTGGGGCGGAGCGGCGCCAATGAGGACAGTCGCGGGGCTGGCTCGCCTGTTCTCACGCCCGCGCTCGGGCGCTGCCGGAGGAAAGTTTGGCCGCGAGGAGCTGGAGAAGTGAACTTGGCAGCGCGCGGGTGGCTTTGGTGCGCCTCGGCGACCGGCGGTGCCTCCGCTGCTCATTGACCCTGTTCCCTCCGCCTCTGCCCAAAGGGAGGAGGAGATGGTGTTACCTGAAAAGGCTGGTCAGCTGATGGAATGGACCAGTGGAAGACCTGTAATAAGAATGATCGGAGACAAGTTCCGGCGCCTTGTTAGAGCCCCTCCAAGAAATTACTCCGCTATTGTCATGTTCACTGCTCTCCAACTTCACAGACAGTGTGTTGCTTGCAAGCAAGCCGATGAAGAATTTCAGATCCTGGCAAACTCTCGGCGATATTCCAGTGCATTTACCAACAGGATATTTTTGCCGTGGTAGATTTTGATGAAGGATCTGATGTATTGCAGATGCTAAACATGAGTTCTGCTCCAGCTTTCATCAACTTTCCTGCAAAGGGGAAGCCCAAGCGAGGTGACACATACGAGTCGCAGCTGCGGGGTTTTTCAGCTGAGCAGATCGCTCGATGGATTGCAGGCAGAACTGATGTCAACATTAGAGAAATTAGACCTCCAAATTATGCTGGTCCTCTTATATTGGGATTGCTTTTGGCTGTTATTGGTGGACTTGTGTATCTTCGAAGAAGCAATATGGAATTTCTCTTTAATAAAACAGGATGGGCTTTTGCAGCTTTGTGTTTTGTGCTCACCACAACATCTGGTCCAATGTGGAACCATGTAAGAGGACCACCATATGCCCATAAGAATCCCCACACAGGACATGTGAATTATATCCATGGAAGCAGTCAAGCCCAGTTTGTAGCTGAAACACACATTGTTCTTCTGTTCAGTGTCCTTTTTACAATGATTCTTGTTTGCTGCACTTTAATTTGCCTATTTTCTCACAGTATAGCATTACAGCCTTTGATTGGGATTGCTCTCCTAATGTAGGTCATAATATCCTTCAGGAATCTTATTACCCTGCCATCCATCTTAGATCAATTAGCTGGAGACCCCAAGGACAACCTGCAGCCTGACAGAGCAAGGTTGAATGGCCTATTGATACAGAGAGTGTGCTTGTAGAGGAAGCCTGGGATGTCCTTTTAACAAAGAAAGGCAGACTTCTTACAAGAATTTGAGGGAAGGGAGGGATTTAGGTAACTTCTAAATGAAGCATGGTTAGTTGGGCGTGACTGCTTACGCCCTTAATCCCAGCATTGGGGAGGCTGAGGTAGGAGGAGCATTGTGAGTTCCAGGACGGCTTGGGCCACAAGGTGAGTGCAAGGCCGGCCTGAACTACATAGTGTGACCCTATCTCAAAAACTAGGGCTGGAAGTTTGGTTCAGTGGCTTAAGCGCCTGCCTGTCAGGTGCGAGGTTGTGAGTTCAGTCCCCAGTGCCGCAGTCAGTAAATAAATAAAGGAAGCATGGTCTAGAAAAGCAGAGCGAGTGGCCGGCGTGGTTCATTAGCGGTGCTCTTTCCTAGCGTGTGTGCTGCCCTGAGTTCTGCCCCCACCCTGCAAAAAAAGAAAGAAGGGGAGGGGAAAAGGCTGAGCATGAAGTGTTTAATATTAGGACTTGAAGTTTTGAAGTAGACTCAAGGTTCTATTTCTTTAAAAACTATAAATTTAAATAAATGCGGGATTTTTGTCTTAAAAAAAACAACATCTTTGGGCATTGCAATACTGCTCAACACAAACCTCTATTTTTTTTTTTTAATCCAATTTCAGGACTTTAACTTATTCTAGCCTGGGTCACAGTTAGCTCATTCATTTACTCATTTTTTAGTAACTCTGTGTTGGAAATCTCCAATATTGTAAACAGGGTTTCAGGACATAAAGATATAGCACTGAAAAAAGCTGGTAAAAATCTCTGGCCTCAACTTTCTAGCCATGTATCTACTAAGATGTATAAAGGAGAAGTGGATAAGTAAATGTGATAGATTGCTAACTCCTATGAAGAATAAGTAAAGTGTTACTGATTGGAATGGGATATAAAGTATTACTGAACTGTTTCTATTTTAGTCAAGATCAATACAATATTTTAGGTATGGTATTTCCTGGGAAGGTGATATTTGAAAAGAAGAGAAGAGAAAGTCATTAGGTTACCCATAAAACAAGAAGGGATTATCAAATTCCTGAGGCAGACAACTTCATAGCATGGTTAAGGAATAACAAAGCTAATCTGACTCTGCAGGAGTTAAGTCATTACAGGAGTTAGAAACACTCTGCAGCAGAAAAAGCTCAGTGAGAACCAGCCGTAATCCTTGGAGAGGTCTTGGGGTGTCTTGTCAGTATGCCAGGGTGGTTGACAAATATTGAGCATGGCAGTCGTCTGCTCTGATCCCTACTTTCGAAAGATTATCTTAGATAGTTAGGGGCATAAATATAGAACAGGGAAACTAATTTTAAAGCCATTTCAGTAACCAGGGTGAGAGATCACAATGACTTAGAAGTGTGAGAACTTAAAAGAAAATAGAGCCAGTCCGAGCTCTCTCCAATGAATCCTACGACTCCCAGTCCCCTTGATTGCTTCCTGTAATTTCAGGCAGACTGATACAGCTCAATAAGTCAGATATAAGCCATGAGCTAAACAACAAGGACCTCAAGAAACCTGAATATGGAATTTAAATTCTTGAAATTTAGCAAAATCCAGTGCCTAATTGTTACTTAAGAAGCAAGTCTCCTTCCTCCAAGATGGCCGCCCAGATAACCCTGTGACAGGGAGGCTCCCTGAATACACCATCAAAATGCTGGAATATAAACTAATATACTAACAGAGAGAAGGGAAAAAGAGGGAGATGGGTCCTCTGGACCCAAGAAGAATCTAAAATGAGAACTGTAGCCCACGGAAAGAGTAAAAGAATGAAATAAAGGCGGAGACCAGTAGCACCTCTGTCCGGAGCGGAATCCAATCAGCGCTGCAACCCGAGCTGAGAAGGTACGATCCGGGTGCTCTTGATACGCGCTGGAGTTGCCGGTGGAGTCGCGGTGTGGCGGGACGGCGGGGACGACGGTCGACCGTGGAGCGAAGTGCTCGTGAGCGGGCAAGTGAATGAACCCGGCGGCCCCCAGACCCCCACCCCCGAGGGAGAGCGAGGGACAGCCATCTTGAGACCGGAACTGCACCTAATTAGGCACCGTTCCTGGAAGGCTGTGGCGGAAAGGCGCGGGTGCCCTGGGGGTGATAGAGGAGGGTTGGGCGGACGGTCCTGTACGGTTAACCAGACAGCGGCCCTATCCTCTCGCGCACCGCAGTAGACATTCGCAGAGCAGAAATAGGCTTGGGAGAGGCAGTGGACCAACACGGCCTCACTGGCGAGCCCAGGAAAATGCCAAGATGGAAAGGCAGAGGGCGCTCTCCAGACTCCGACACAAGCAGAACCGACTCTGGGGATGCTAATGCTGACATGGTCAGGAGTCCAAAAATTAAACTCTCAGAGGAGTTGACAACAGAAGTGGGGAGACAACTCCACGAAGCTCTGAAACAAATTAAAGCAGCACTGTTAACCCAACTGAGAATTGAAATGAAATTTATAATCGGGGAATTGCTAAGAGCCTCTAAAGGAAACATAGCAGGAAAGGTGGAGGATGAAAAATCAAAGGAAATTGAGAATGAAACAAATAAAAAATTAGAACGCATTAATCAGATTCAGAGAGAATACCAGGACATCAAGGACTCCAATAAAAGTTGGCAGAACCACTTGAAGGAAACTAAGGATAGACTTTCGTATCTGGAAGAAAGAATGAAAACTTGGGCAAAAGAAAGGAGAGACTTTCTCAAGATAATTAGAAATCTGGAAGTGGCAGTGCAACGGCTGCAAGACAACCCAAGGAAACATAACTTACGAATAAAAGATGTGAATGAAAAAGCAGGGGTCAATACAAACCAAATTAAAAGACTATTTACAGAAATAATTTCAGAAAACTTCCCAAGCATGGGAACAGGAAGAGACTTTCAGATAACTGAAGCATATAGAACTCCAGCTAAACTTGACCAAAACAGGCCTACACC